>SDVU01000450.1:0-13274 GCA_016256075.1 Dictyocoela muelleri | reverse complement strand
ATTACCTGTATCCTGCCGAGTCATTGATAAAACGAAAATCGCATATACAGCTGGGCTTCTGGGTAGCTTAGGAAGTGTCGTACTTTTGGAACACCATGAACCAAAGGTCACAGTCCACTGTAGAAGACAACTCTCCGGGTTGGCAGATAGGGATTTTGTCAGCATGTAATATATATTATATCTGATTAGTGACAATATGACCGGAGTTTTGACAGTAAAAGATTTTAAATGATAAAAAAATCCAAATATAGGCATGGAGGAATGTGATGGTGTGAAGTGTCATAGACAAAAGAAATTACTTTTATCAATTTATAAATGAATAGATACATATTTCTAAGATTTTTAGATGCTCATTAAGCTTTATAAGTAAGTTAAATATGATTGAAAAGATATATATTTCAACATACAATAATCATAAACAATGTATCAAGCATATTAACTTTATTTATAAGATAAAAATTTCAATTTGATATTTGACTTCACGATCTTCAGATCTTAATCCCATTAAACATTTATGAGTAATTTTAAACAAAAGTGTTAGTATTTATAAAATAAAATATATAACTAAAACATGGCCTTCATTGCTAAATAGAAAAATATCGACGTTCATATGTGAAAAATTAGTTTATAGCATGAAAAGAGCTTCTAAAAAAGTTTTAAAAGCCAAAGGGTATCTCGCGTCTTATTAAAGCCCTTTTCATACTTATAAAATCCTTTTTGCAAACTTATAAAACCCTTTTGCAAACTTATAAAACCCTTTTTGCAAACTTATAAAACACTTTTTGCAAACTTATAAAACACTTTTTGCAAACTTATAAAACCATTTTTGCAAACTTATAAAACCCTTTTTGCAAACTTATAAACCCTATTTTGCAAACTTATAACCCCCATTTCTTTTAAAGTTATAGAAACGTTTCTTTCAAAGTTATAGACACATTTTTAAAAGTCATAGACACAATTCTTTCGAAGTTATAGACCCATTTCTTTCTGACTTATACACATATTTTTTAGAGTTATAAACACATTTTGCCAGATTTATAGATGATCTGCGAAAAATCGCATCGATTAACTATTTATTACTATTTATTACCCCTTATTTAATAACCATTAACCCTTATTTTTTAACCCGTATTTTTTAACTCTTATTTTTTGACTCTTATTTTTTAACCCATATTTTCTGTCCATTATTTTTTGTCCCTTATTTTTCGACTATTATTTTTTGACCCCGTTTTTTTGACACTTATTTTTTAACCATTATTTTTTTAACCCTCTTTTGTCCCTTTTTTAACAAAATTAAATAAATAAGGGCTAAAAATTAAAGGCTAAAAAATAGGGGTCAGAAAATAAGGGTGAGAAAATAAGGGTAAAAAAATAAGGGTCAGAAAATAAGGGTAAAAAAATAAGGGTCAAAATAAGGGTAAAGAAATAGGGGTCAAGAAATGAGGGTCAATAAATTGCTAGCCCACGTTTCGTCCCATTGGGACGAAACGTTGGATTTTCGTCCCATTGGGACGAAACGTTGGATTTTCGTCCCAAAATTGATTTTTTTTTAAAAGAATTAAAAAATAAAAATTTTGGTAAAAATTCGAAGTTCTCTGCATATTAATGAAAAATTGTGAAAATTTGAAATTAAAAAAATGCTGAAAATATGGAGATGTATCAATAAAAAAAATCTTCAATTAATAAATTTTTATTTTAATTAGGCTTGCAATTGTTTTCAAAAATTCCACTCCGTGAAACTCCTAATATTTTTCAATTATTTCTTTTAAAATTCCTTGTCATATTTTTTATCTCTTTTAATTAAATTATTAAATTTTTCATAAATTTCCTTTGTTATTTTAAATTCAACTTTCCGTTGTTCACAAAATAATTCTTTCCCCAATGTATAAATAGATGGATGTACAGTCCTTATGTTCGAGTTTAATGAACGATGCCAACCCTCGATAGCGTTTGTTGTGATGGGGCATAAATCCATGATTTTAGATGATACTGACCAGAAAGAAGGCGAAAATATCGTTTTAAGTTACTATCTTCAACATTTGAACCATATGTTTTTTTAAACCAAAGAAAAATTTTCTGAAATTCAGAATAAAATGTATTTTTTTCAAAATATTTTTCAATTTTTTCAATTTCATTTTTTAAGTATTTAATGGGGACATAGGACAGGGCACACATCATTTTTACAAAATTTTTAAAATTATTTTCAGTTTTGTAAATATAGATCATTTGAAACTTTTGAATCTTTCGCCAGATGTTCTGAGAAAAGTGAAAAAAACAACCTCCAATTTTACTATGAGGAAAATTTTTTGAAAATGCTTGGAAAGATGCCATTTCATAATCGATTAAAATGTATCTGGGATTTTTTTTAAATTCGTTGATAAAAATTCAAATGCTTTTGAGTATGCAATCATTGTTCTCCTTTTCATAAATATATAAAATAAAGGGAAGAATTTACTATATATTAAACCCATTATTGTAGATATTTGTTCGTATTCTGGAGGAGATGTTTTGAAGGTACCATCGCTTATCCATATATCGCTATTCTCTAAATGAATTAAATTGCAGTTTGTTGAAAAAATTATTACTCTTTCATTATCTTCTTCACCAGAATCATATAAATAAAAAGGATTTCCACCATTTGTTATTTTAATTTCTTCGGGAATATACGATTGGTTTTTTATTATAATATTACTAGAAATGCGATTCCTACGTATATTTTCAATTATATCACGGTACTTTGGCAAGTACTTATAAGATTCGACACTGGATTGTAATAATGAACAATCAAAGATGTCTCGTGGACTCTCCCTTGTTTCAACCGAGCGTTTCTTAATATAATGCATGATATATCTTGTCTCGTTTTTTCCATAGTCAGGAAGAAGATTATGGTTATTCTCGTTGATTAAGATATTCGTAAAAGTCGTAAACAGCGTACTATAACAGTTTCTATTCACACATTTCCACATTTTTTATTCTGACAAGACTTTTTCAAATGATATGAATATCCTTTAAGCAATAAAAGCTCTTTTTTTCGCTTTGTTTCAATAATTGTTATGTTTTCGTGATTCATGACAGGGGGTATAAAATTGGGACGAAAATCCCACAATTAGTTCCATTGGAACGAAACGTGGGATAACGGGGTCAGAAAATAAGAGTAAAAAAATAAGGGTAAAAATAATGGTCAGGAAATAGGGGTCAAGAAATAAGGGTCAAGAAATAGAGGTTAAAAAATAAGGGTATAAATATTTAAAAATAGTTAATCGATGCAAATTTTCGCAGATCATCTATAGCTCTGGCAAAATGTGTCTATAACTTTAAAAATATGTGTATAAGTCTGAAAGAAATGGGTCTATAACTTTGAAAGAAATGGGTCTACAAGTTTAAAAAAATGTGTCTATAACTTTGAAAAATGGGTCTATTACTTTAAAAAATGGGTCTATAACTTTAAAAGAAATGGGTCTTATAAGTTTGCAAAATAGGTTTTATAAGTTTGCAAAAAGGATTTTATAGGTTTTAGTAAAGGGTTCTATAAGTTTGCAAAAAGAGTTTTATAAGTGTAGGTTTTAGAAGATTTACGATAAATAGAATTATTTTTAACCATCGTATTTATTTAATTTTCAACATATATATATTTATTTATGAAACACCTTATCAACGAATAACCAGTAACAACAAACATTTGCGATACATAATATATTTCTTAATATTTATCATGTTTTTAATCTAAAACTTATTTTAATAACTCAGTATTCAACATCCCCCCGGTTAAAACAATTTGACTTTTATGCCTTATATTTTTCTCCCATCTATTAAATCACTTTCATTACAGCTAGATCCCACATTCCTAACAATCGTACCCTCATTTTCAAATTCCTTCTCCATTTTCGAATTTTTTATTTCATTTTTAATAAAAACTCGATCATTGATATTAAATAGTTCTTGTATTCTTTTAGAAAATGCTTTTATAAATTCGTCGTTATATTTATCTTGGTAGCATGTAATTTTACTTTTATTAAAGTTTTTCATTGCTTCGTTGTGTGACATATTAATTCCTCGGTGAAATTTTCATTATATTTTTCAACTATACCTTGCAATTTATATTTTACTTTACCACCAACTTTCTTAAGTGCATTGCGTATTGTTCGGTTAAGTCTTTCAATTCTTCCGTTACTCGCATGGTAATACGGAATACTGAGCTTATGATCCACTAATTCTTCTTTAAACCAATTATCAACCTTCAAATTGAAAAATTAGGTACTGTTCCATTATTAAAATCCACTTTTACCCCCCCCCAAAAAAAAAAAAAATCTGAGGAGAATAAAAACTGTAAATTAAACAGGTGTTCATTTTTCTTTCAAAATTCCTAGAATGATTTTCTTTCTTTTAAATAATCTATATTTAGCTCTATTTATGTTCTAGTCCCATCGAGACTATAACATAAATAGAGCTAAATATAGATTATTTAAAAGAAAGAAAATCATTCTAGGAATTTTGAAAGAAAAATGTCACCTGTTTAATTTACAGATTTATTCTACTCGGATTTTAGGGTGGGTAAAAGTAGATTTTTATAATGGAACAGTACCAAAAATTCACGCCCGTTATCTGTTAATAAACTTTTGAATTTTAAATTTTTATGAACATTTCGAAAAAATCAATTACTTTTCCAGGTTTCTTCGAACTTATATACTTACTATATAATTTTCTTGAAAAGTAATAGATTAAATTCAAAACCATCACATTATTTTTGATTACCAAAATATCACAAGCTACTCTCTCGCCCACAAAGCTTGTCTTAATAAGATTGAATCTACTTTTCAACTTAATATCATACATTTTACAAATGCTACATGTATCTAAAATTTGCTTAAGTTTATGTTTAGAAATTTTTATACTTGCATCATTAAGTTGTTTCATTATATTTTTCTTATGATAATAATTTGCATGTATTTTTAAAATTTCTGCTGAATCTGTTTCAAAATCCATCTTTTCGGCGCATTTTGTTGGTTTTATTTTTTCAATATCTTCAATATATCTACTAAATTCATCGGCTCTTTCTAAATCTATTTCAGGTTTATGAACGATTTTAAAAGTGAATATATCAAGTCTATCAATCCATCGAATAATTTTTGAAGTGCCGAATTCTTTCTGTTTATGGATTTTCTCTATAGGTTTATGATAAGTAATAAGATTAAATTCTCTGCCTAGAAGTAAATATTGAAACTTTTCTACTGCATAAATTATAAAAAATTCCTTTTCGGTGATTGTATAGGCTTCTCTGCTTTCTTTAATAACCGAGATATATAAGCTATTGGCTTATTTTTCTGTATTAAAATAGCACCTAGGCCTACATTAGAAGCATCTGTTTTAATGTAAATTTCTCATTCAGATCGGGTATATTCAATTCTAGATTTTCAGAGCAATGCAATTTTAATTCATCAAAACATTTCTTGTGATTTTCTTCCTAGACAAAATTTTTGTTTTCCAGCAATTCATAAAGAGGTTTTGCTTTCTCTGATAAATTCGGAATGAACAATCTATCATAATTAATACATCTTAAGAACTTCCTGACATCTCTTTTATTCTTAGATACTTTAAAATTACAAATACCTTCTGAGTGTTTTAAAATAGGATTTATTGCATTTAATGATATATTAAATGCCATAAAATTAACACTTTTCTTTTTAACCCTTAAACGATTAAGTACACATATATGTGTACTCAAAAAAACAACCAAGTACACATATATGTGTTCTCAAAAAAACCACCATGTACACATATATGTGTACTCAAAAAAACCACTATGTACACATATATGTGTATTCAAAAAAACCACCATGTACACATATATGTGTACTCAAAAAAACTACCAAGTACACATATATGTGTACTCAAAAAACTACCATGTAAACATATATGTGTACTCAAATAAATTAAAAATTTTATATGACGCTTGTCTGAAAATACAAGTATACAGTCTTTTTCATTATTATAGTCCACTCGTTGCATTATTATAGCCCCTTTCTTGCATTATCACAGTCCCTTCGTTGCATTATAGCTTTTGCAATGTTATAGACCCATTTTGCAGATTTATAGACCCATTTTGCAGTTTATAGACTTATTTTGCCAGTGCTTTACTCCTTTATGCCATATTTCTAGCTATTCCGTTAAAATTTGCCTCTATTAATTAATTTTTAAACAATTTTTAACCCTTATTTTCGAACCTTCATTTTTTAATCCTCATTTTTTAATCCTTATTTTTTAACCCTTATTTTTTAACACTCATTTTTAATCCTTATTTTTTAACCGTTATTTTAAACCCTAATTTTTTAACCCTCATTTTTCCCCTTTTTTTCTAACCCCTATTTTTTAATCTTATTTTTTAATTCTTATTTTTTAACCCTCATTTTTTAATCCTTATTTTTTTAATAACCCTCATTTTTAACCCTCATTTTTTAACCCTATTTTTTTAACCTAACCTTTTTTAACCCCTATTTTTTAATCCCTATTTTTTATCCCTATTTTTTAACACCTTTTTTTAACACCTATTTTTTTAACCCCTATTTTTTTAACCCCTTTAACCCATATTTTTTAACCCATATTTTTTTAAACCCCATTTTTTAACCCATATTTATCATCAACCCTTATTCATCAACCCATATTTATCAACCCATATTTACCAATCCATATTTTTTAATCCATATTTTTTTAACCCATATTTTTTAACCCCGTTTCCCCCCACATTTTTAATCTATATTTTTAACCCTTATTTTTTAACCTTTATTTTTAAAAAATCTTTTTAATAACTCTAATAGTTGTCAGCATATATTTTTTACCCTCATTTTTTAATCTTATTTTTTAACCCTTATTCATTATCGCTTATTTATCAAACACAATTTTTTAGTCCCTTTTTAACCCCCTTTTTTTAACCTCAGTTTTTAACCCCTATTTTTTAACCCTTATTTGTAAATCTTATTTATTAACCCTTATTTTTTAACCCCCTATTTTTTAACCCTTATTTTTTTAGTCAGAATTTTCCAATCCTTTTTTTTAACCCATATTTTTTAACCCATATTTATTAACTCATATTTTTTAACCCATATTTTTTAACTCTCATTTTAAATCCATATTTGTTAACCTTTATATTTAACCCTAAATTTTAACCTTTTTTTGAACCATTATTTTTAACTCTTACATTTTAACACTCAACTTTAACCCGCATTTATAACCCTCGTTTCTTAGTTTCCTCTTTTAACCATCTTGTTTCCCTCATTTTTAATCTTCATCTTTTAGACCGCATTTTTTTTAACAAATATTTTCTCAACTTCCATATCTTAAACCTTTTTTAGCCCTTATTTTATACTCCTTTTTAGCCTCATTTTTTAGCCCTTATTTTATTTACTTTTATTTTTATCCCACATCTTTTAATACTTTATTTTAAAACTTAGTAAACAAATGAAGGTTTAAATATAAGGGTTAAAAATAGGGTGTAAAAAAAATGTTGTAAAGAAGAGTTGTAAAAAATAAGGGGTAAAATGTGATGGTTAAAAAATGATAAATAAAAAATTATATTTAAAAAATAGGGAAAAAAATGAGGGCTAAAATATAAGGGGTAAAAATTAGGGTTAAAAAATAGGGTTAAAATATAAGGGTTTAAATGGAGGTTAAAATATAAGGGTTAAAAGGGTGTTAAAATATAAGGATTAAAAATTGGGTTAAAAGATAAAGGTTAAAAAATCAGTATTAAATATAAGGGTTAAATAATAAGAGCAACTAAAATATGTGAGCTAAAATATTAATAAAAATTAGGGCTGAATATAAGGGTGGAAATTGTGGTTTAAATAAAGGTTATAAAATGGACTAAAAAAATAAGGTGTAAAAAATGGGAGTGGGGTAAAAAATAATGTAAAAAAAATATGAGGGTTAAAAAATGAAGGACAAAAATTTAATGGTTGAAAATGAGAGTTGAAAAAAAGGGTTTTTTATGTGGGCCAAAAATAAGGGAAAAAAGAGGGGTGGGGTGAAAAATAAGAGAAAAAAATAATGTAAAAAAACGAGGGTGGAAATCGGGGTTAAAAAATAAGGGTTGAAAATTAAGGATTAAAATATAAGGGTTAAAAATAAGGGTTAAAAAATAGGGGTCAAAAAACAAAGGTTAAAAAATAAGGGTTTAAAAATAATTAATCGATGTGTGTTTTCCAGACGCTCTATAACTCTGGAAAATTCTTCTATAAGTCTATATGAATCGGGTCTATAACTTTAAAAGAAATGGGTCTATAACTTTTAAAAACCCTATATTGCTACAATGGAATATAATAATGCAACGATGGGAATATAATAATGTAACGAGGGGAATTTAATAATGCAACAAGGGGAATATGATAATGCAAAAAGTAGGATATGATAATCCAAGAGGGAAATATAATAATGAAACGGGCTGTAATCAAGCGAGCCTCTATAAAAATGAAAATGGTCATCTATAAAAATGAACAGAGTTAAATATAAAAATGAAAAGAGTCATCTATAAAAATGAAAAGAATTGTCAATATATGAAAAGAGTTATCTATAAAATGAAAAGAGTTATCTATAAAATGAAAAGGGCTGTAAAGTGTTTTTCAAAAATTATTAATTATTTGTAAAAAATCAGCAATTAATTTTGAAAATATTTTTTTCAAAAATGATTTCGAGTTTTTTACAAATAATAAATAATTTTTCAAGAAACAATTATTTTTTTTAAAAAAATATTGAAAAATATTTTAATTTTTAAAAAAAAAATGAGAAAAATTTCTAGAAGGATTGTCGAAAAATTGAAAAAAAAATTTAAAAATGGACATCTATTATTTTGGTCAAAATCGTTTAATGGTTAATAGCAAAAGGTCTGAATTTAAATTTTTGTTTAAAAAATTATAATTCGTTTTTTTAGACATAGTAAAGAGGAATTTGGGCTTAACTCAATTTTTTATGTGATTTCTATCTCAGAATTTATAAGTCTTACATTACATCGTAAAAATAAATAATTCAATCGTGTTAGAAATCTTAAAAAGAATGTGTTAAGCCCATTGTAGCCCTTATTTAAATATGTTAACAGAAACGAACTGTAGCTTTTTTAAACAAAAATTTCAATTTAGAGTTTTTGCTATCATTTATTAATATTTCATTTAGTTATTTAAAGTGTTATTAACAATATCTTATAATATTTTGGGACTAGTGGAATTTGTAACTAGTGGAATTTGTAACTAGTGGAATTTAGACTAGTGGGGCATAAAAAATTGTGAGAGTATCATTTAAGCTTCCCTCTTTATACATCCGAAAGGTATGATTTGAAATAATAGATATTAAATATCTCTAATGTGAACCTTGTGATTGATGTTTTGCTACCAGCTTGTCAATATGAGGTTTTATATTTGAAAGTTTTTTCCTTATATCTCCTCTTAAACAAATATCAGTTCTATTTATTTCCTTTGTTAATATTATATTAACAGCACTAAACCCACATTACACGAATAAGAGGTTTTAAAATACAACAAACTCCAGTAATCTTCTCCCACATAATTGGGTAAAATATTTATGTCGGTTTAAACAGCCAGAGTTCCGTAATCCTACCCTTTTCATATCTGTATTGGCATTCATCATTACATCTTATCTCAATGAGTACTTCTTGTATTTTTTCATTTGCAGAATACATATCACAGCCGAAAGGATCAATCATCCATGGTGCAAAATCAAAAGAAAATATATCTAAAAACCTTCTCTCAATCTCATTTTTTACAAAAATCAAATAATCCCCGGAAATTTTAATATCTTGTTTGGAAATGAGGCCACTTATTTGTATAAGCTCGGGTATTCGATTAAAATTTTATTTTTGTATGGAATTACTGTAATATGATTTTTTTGAAAAAGTTTTTAAAACACGCTTACAATCTATTAACGTACATAATTTTCCTTGAAGTTGTAATGAAACTTCATTAAGTTTGGAAAAGAACCATGAAAAAAAATAGATGTGGTTTTTGTTATTTAAAACAGACATTGACTGGTCAAGTTCGCTTTCTTTATGCAAGAAAGCGATTATTGTATCAAATAGAACTACAAATATATCCAGAAAGTTTTCTTTAAAAGCCATCTAACTTCTGTATGCATGATAAGTCTGACATATTACTCATCATTGTTTCTAAAAAAGATTTAAATGGTCTTTCATACTTAGAATTTGATTTTATTTATTTATCACTTTTATAACTAATAATAAAGTTTCATGAATAACCGAGCTCATGTTTTTAGCCACTAAATTATGCCAATATAGAATACAATGCATCGTTATCGTTGGGCACCGTTCCGCCACTTTGAGGCGAAACAGTGCTTTTTTGATCGTTTTGAACTCCCAAAAATCACAACCCCTTATGAACCACGAAGAATTGTAGAAAAAAATAACAAAGAGAGGAAATAGAAATTATTAAATAATGGATATTCTTATCATTTACATAAATGTGATTAATGATATAAAGCGGAGGAGATGTAAAAACCGCTAATCTAAGGGTTTTATTTATACTGGAATAAATAATTCAGTAATGAAAATAATAAATCATACAATTTGCAAGAGAAGCTATGATGAAAACGGTGCTTCTATTATAAAAGACAAAATTTACAAAGGATCTATTCAAACTAATGAAAGTACCAGAGATATTATTTTATCTGAATTAAAAATCGCCTCGCCACTAACACTAAAATAATTACCAGAAATAAAATCACTATCTAATAAGGTAACTGAATTTAAAAAGAGACTGAACATACAATTAATTTCTGATGATATTCCTGAAAACATTAAATACACTTACGGGAATGAATTGTTTTTGCAATTTAATAGTGGATAAAATGACCCAAACAGACATCTCATATTTAAAACCGAACCTCATAACATTCTTCTAAAAATTGCTATTAATAGGTATTGCGATGGAACATTTAAAGCATGCCCCGGAAATTTTACTCAATTTATATAATCAGAGTAGATATAAAAGTATTACGGACCACTTGTTTGTATTTTGATGAAAACTAAAATAAAAAAGCATATTTAAATGCATTTAATAAATTAAAATCAATAATGCTGGAAGAAAAAGCCTATAACATAACAATCGATTTTGAAATGGCCTCTCTGTTGACATTAAGAGAAGTGTCCTCAAAGTACCGTATATATGGATGTTTTTTTCATTTTACTAAACTTTTATTCTGAACGATTAGGTCTAGTTGTTTAATATAAAGTAATTCGCGTGTAAGAGAGGCTTTTAGAATGGTTATAGCACTGTCATTTGTTCCTTTGGAAAATCTTATCAATGAGTTTCTCAAAATAGATTTATATATGCAAAATGCTAAGAACTTTCATAATATTCAAGCATTTTGGGAGAATTTTAAAGGTTCAATGGCAATCATATTTTTAAATCAATTCGGATTTTTCGATATTTTTCGCAATATTGGTCGGTTCACGAAAGAGTTATTAATGATTTAAGAAAAACCAACAATGTCTTGGAGGGGTGGAATCGCTCTTTAAATGCTAGTATTTACCAACAAAACTGGCATATATGAAACAGGAATGTAATGAAAGAGGAACGTGCGATAGTCGAGAATAAGATTGGTGTGGTTTAATTAACATTTGCAATGAAAAAAATAATTCTAAAATCAATTCTTATTCAAATGAAAACCATATTGTATTGAAATATTGTGATAATTATAATCTCGAATTTTTGAAACCCATAGGATAGATAATGAATTTTAAAGTATTTAACTAAAATAAAATTATTTTATTATATTTTCTAATTTTTTATTATTTGTTTTTTTTTGTGGCGAAACGATAAAAAAAGCACGTTTCGCCACAGGGTGACGAGACGAGACATAGCCTTATAAAGTTTCATGGGGAACAGAGCTCATGTTTAAATCCACTAAATTATGCCGATGTAAAATACAATGCATCGTTATGATAGAAGTATTCTGGTTCTTTAAATAAAAAAATAATTCCCTTATGTTTTCCTATCATTGAGGAGCCGCGTCAGTTGCACATGACGCAATATTATAAAGCGGAACATTTTTTTCAAACCAAGTTTAAAAGTATCAAAAATTTCAAGTCCTGTACATCCAATCTACAAATACTTCAATAACAACATCTCCTCAGACATTTTTAAATCATCATCCTTATCGTGAATATATCCAATCAAAACAGATCGACTGTCATTAAATGCAGATTCTTCAATTTGAATTGAGAATTTTCTGTTCTTTAACCGTCCAAAAAGTTGCATTTCTATGTCGGAATAGATCTCATCAATCATATTCCTAATTGAATCATTGCTAAGTGGCATTGTTTTTTAAATACCAACAGAATTTTGATTTTTTACTGTTTTTAAAAGAATATTAAAAACTGGGACAATTATATTTTCTCCCAATGTATGCGGGCTTCATCTCTTTGCAATTAAATTAGCAATTTCATATGCCGCATATGCTCTTAATTTTTTTATTTCATCATTTTGAGCAAACAAAGATGAAAGGCTTTTGCTTACTATTTTCCTTTTGCAGTATTAAAGAAAATTCAGCGGTGTATCATGTTTATCGAGATCTATTCTTTTTAAATGGCTCTGTAACTATGAGGGTTCTGGGGTTCATTTGAAAAAACCTTATGACATAAAATACACAGCGGAGTTTTACCATCTATTTCTCGTGCAATGAAACCAAAAGCTAGATATTCATTTTTATATATTCTACACTTTTTTTCCAGATGACATTTGGGGTATAAGTTTTAATAAAATTTTTATTGATTTTTTAATGAAATTTTATTATATAAAGGAGTAAAATATATAAGAAATATGGGATCAAGACCAATATACCCCCTCCCGTAATTGACACAAGACCAATATACCCCCCCGTAAAATAAAAAAAATTATAAATAAATAAATAAATTTAATCAATTTTTATTATTTCAACAAATTTTTCACATGCTGATTTCTTAAAAGTATCAACAAAAAGAAAATAAGTTATCAAATTTTTTCTATCAGCCTCTTTGCATCCTTTTTGACTTTTTATGAATAACTTCAACTTGTTATTGAAGGATTCAACATTCTGAGTATGTATTCCTGTAATAGGATCCACAAAATGATATTTGTGGGTTATTTTCCTATGAATATATTCTGGATGAATTGATAGAGCGTTATATGATTTCCATTCATCCGTGTGGATGGTGGTATTATTTCTTATTACTCTTTCAATAATAGGCATAAGAGTAGAAGCATTTCGAGATGCTACGA
>SDVU01000449.1:0-13292 GCA_016256075.1 Dictyocoela muelleri | reverse complement strand
TATCCTGCTGAGTCATTGATAAAACGAAAATCGCGTATACAGCTGGGCTTCTGGGTAGCTTAGGAAGTGACGTATTAATGAAACACCAAGACCCAAAGGTCACAGACCACGGTAGGAGACAACTCTCCGGGTTGGCAGCTATGGATGTTGTCAGCATGTAATATGTATCTTAAAGAATTATTTTTTTAAAAAAATAAAATATCTGGAAACAACTATTAAATTTATCGAAATTATCATAAATATTATTTTAATGTTTCTTTAAAGATAATAAAAAATTATTTGCGAGGAAATCTAATTAATTATTTTCTTCCAAAAGGTTATTCTTTTTAGGAAATTA
Source organism: Dictyocoela muelleri (assembly GCA_016256075.1). NCBI lineage: Eukaryota > Fungi > Microsporidia > Dictyocoela > Dictyocoela muelleri. Next base: position 12,955 of record SDVU01000449.1, on the reverse strand, counting down.
TCAAAGTTTTTTCCGTATAAAAATGTGTTATTTACATATACTACTTTTTGAATGGACCTATAAACCTTACGTATTATACGTGTTCCATCATTATTTTCAAAGCCTTCGGAACGATTAACAACCTTGTTAGATAAGCGAAGATTTTTAGTTACTCCGGGATAAAAAGAAAATTCTTCATAATAAATTGACTATATACTCATATTTTACCTTCTAATGTACTTGACAAAAATATTAACATGATGATTTTATACACGCTCAATAAAAAAATCTTTTGTCATAAGTATCAATTATACCCAATATTCATTAGTTCCTTACATTATCATCAGTACTCGTAGCATATCATATTTTTCATATCCTACTTAATACAGTTTCGTCAAGTTTTATAATTATTCATAACCTCAAAGTAAAAAGTCTTTATAATCAAAATATTTCATAACACACTTTTTTTAATTGATAAAATTGTAGTATCTTAAATTTCATATACCCGATTAACTGTTTACAAATTACTCCACAAGTATTAAATATATCACATAGACTAATTTTTTTTATTCAAGTTTAGTTCTAATCTAGGCTTTGTTTTTTACTATAAGTTCTATTTTTACACGGATGTATCAACTTTTTGTTTGAATTAGACGTATCAAATTGAATCTCGGGAATTTAATTACATTTTTGACATTTTTTGTACTTGAAACAATATTACTTTCTAAAAAAAAGAAGAGTATTCTTCAATATCGAAAAATTTAAGTCAAATAAATATAAAGTCATGGGTAGGTTTTTTTCATTATAAATTCTTTATTTAAATAAAAACACCTTTTTGCTTTTCTTTAAAAGATGACCTTATTTTTTTAAAAAAAAATTAAATGTGACCATCTTTCTAAAGAAGACTCTGATTTTGAACTATTTTTTTGAATAATAAATTCTAAAAAATACATGGCAGTTATCTGTAATAGTTTTCGGCGTATCTTCTTTCAATGCCAAGTATTTTATAAAAAAGACATTTCTTTGTTTAAGTCGCCTAAAATTACATGATACGGGGTTTGTTTTATTCACACTAGACTGTTGAGATGTCTTCGGAACCCTTTGAGACAGTTAGATGGTCTGAAATTTTATTGATTACCCTTCTGTAAACATTCCACAAAATATACTTTTGTTTAAATGTTCAAAGATCTATCATTTTTTAAATCATTCAAGAGTTTATAAAACCTCCTAATCTTCTTCAATAATTTAATAAATTTTCAACGACTCTGATAAGAAAGAATTTCCTCTTTCTGGGCAAAAGACCCAGACAAAATCATTTTAACGTTGATTTAACACCGTAGATATCATGAACTCTTTAGAAAATTTCGTCAAATATATCCAGCGTCAAACGATTTGTCCTAAATAAAATAAGCATCTAAAGAAATAAGATTTCAAAAAACCTTTTACATCATTTATAACTAGTTCGCTCGAAGTCTAAATTTACTTTTTTATTTTAAATCTATCCTTGCATTCTTTTACAGGCTAACAAAAAAGTTATTTTATCATATTTCACTTTCTTTCATAAAAAATAAATCAATGGTAAATCGTTATTATTACATTCCATTTAATTGAAAATCATTTACGAAAACTAAAGGTAGATTTGAACGTCACCTTACATATAGCTGTTTTCAAAAAAAAATTGAAACTGTTACGTATTTTCGGCTATTTTAACACAACAACTCTATTTATATTGACCATTATCGAGTCAAAAAATAAAAATTTTTTATGTCTGGAAGTACTTTGTAGTTCTTTCAAAATGTCATAGTAGTCATTTATTGTCAAATCATCGCATTTTTTTATATTATTAATTATATAGTGGCTTTTGGGTTGTAAACGATGTATTTTGATTGTTAGGCTGAAAGAGCAATAATTATGTTTCAAGATGATTTTTTTTGTTTTCAAAGCCCTTCTTTTAATGACACTCTGTTTTTTTCGTCTTTTGCGAAAAAGGTCGTTTAAGTTGACGAAACGCCCTTTATTCCTAATTGTCTTATCCACGTGGTGGAGCAAGTCCCAGTAAATATCTATGATAGATAGATACTATGTTTGAAGTCTCGCGGTGACCTAAACTTCCAGGCTGACTGTTTTTATAAAATGAAGAATTTTTGTTAAAAAGCATGGGTTTATTTAATTGTTTCCTTTTATACCTCTAAAAGGGGTTAACTGTTCAATCGTCAATCATAACCAATATTTACTCCTTTTATCCTCCTTTAATAATCAACTCGAATTTATCTCATTTTAACATCATTTTGTCGTGAATGTCCTATACACGACATTCTACCTCTCCCAGAAATTTTATGCTCTGAATAATTTTACGTTTTTGATATTTATTTTAAAAACTCCATTTGGCTGTGATACTTCGATAATATTTATGTTATTAAAAATTTTTGTAATTTCATATGGTCTTTTATATTTTTCTTCTAATTTTCCTTTTATATGGTTTTTTATAAATACCAAATCGCCTTCTTTAAATATAACATCTCTACGCTTATTATTTATTATTTGAAGATTATTTTTTCTTTTATTTTGATTTATATTCTTAATTTCCTCAATAATTTTTGAATTTTTGTTCATATTTAATTCATATTCTTTTAAAATTTTATTTGGAAAATTTTCTATTGATGTATTGTAAGTTTCGTTTAAATTTTTCTTAATTATATTTATTATTTTCTTAATATTTTGGTTTTTATAAATTTTTAAAATTTTTATAATTGTTTGATTAAGACGTTCCGAAATGCCATTTGAGGTTGGATTATATGTACTAGTTGTTATATGTTTAATTTTATTCATTGTTAAGAAATTTTCAAATTCCCTGCTTACATATTGCCTACCATTGTCAGTGATAAGTTTTTTAGGAAACTCATGTGTTTCAAAAAATATTTTGAAACATTTCTTGATTATGTTTTCAGTATTTATTTCTTTCAAATAAAAAATTTCAGAATTTCTAGTAAATATATCTGTTATTGTTAGGAGAAAGAATTTAGAGTCGAGTGGATTCAAATTAAAAGCCGAATTTTTAAACGGACCTACGATATCAGAGGAAATAACTTCAAATGGATAATCCGAGTATAAAACGCCCTCAATTTTACCAAATTTAATTTTATCTTCTATATTTCTTCGGCATTCTAAGCATGATTTTAATGTAGATACTACCTTTTGATATGGAATGTTCAAATTATACTCTAATTTTAGCGTTTTAAATGTTCTAAGACTGCCCGGATGTCCGTGATTTTTATAAATTTAGAATATTTTATTTTTTAAATCAATACCCGAAATTATCGAATTTATTTGACCACTATATTTTCTGGATAACTGGTCTGATATAATATTATTTTCCCCTTTTATGAATTGATATTCTATAGCATATTCACTTAATATCTCATGCCATCTATTGATTCTAGAATTTGAATCTTTAGGATTAAATAGACTATTCCTGTTGTCAGTCTTAACAACAATTTTTCCGTTTAATAGGATTATTTTGAATCTTGTTATAATTTTGAAGATTGCGAAACTTTCCTTCTCTACTATTGAATATCGAGTTTCAGCATCATTCAGTTTGTAGCTATAAAAGCCAAGGACCCCATGTTTTTGATAAATAACGCCTCCTATTCCCCTTTCACTGGCGTCTACTTCAATTATGAATGTTTCTGAAAAATTTGGATAACTAAGCCATGGTGAATTTTCATTTCTTTCTAAATCTCAGTTAAGTTATCTATTTCATTTATTTCCCATGTAAAATTCTTATTTTGACATCTCAGTTTGTCAGTCAGAAATAAAATTTTTTCACTTATTTTAGCTAAAAAAGGTCTAAACCAATTAATAATTCCAATAAGTTTTTGGAGTTGTTTTTTAGTTCTTGGAAGTGGATTTCTTTTGTAAATTTCTACTTTTTCTAAGTTCGGCTGATATCCATTAGGTGTTATGAAATGTCCCAGATACTCAATTTTTGTCTTGAAAAATTCACTTTTGTTGAGATTTATACTCATACCTGAATTATTTAATTTTTTAACGACTTCTTTAAGATGTATATGGTGTTCGTTTAATTTTTTACTATGAACTAAAACATCATCTAAGTATATTTTGACATATTCAAGATCGCCAAGTATATTTTGCATTGCTCTTTGGAATGTCCTAGGGGATCGTAAGTCCAAAAGGCATTCTCAAATATTCATATTGTTCATTCAGGATAACAAAACTAGTAAATTTTTGTGAGTTTTCGTCCATCAGTATCTGATGATATCCCATGTTTAAGTCTATACTGCTAAATATTTTGTTATTTGATAACTCGGTTAAACATTCATGCAAGTTTGGGCAGGGAAAAACTTCCTTAATCGTGCTTTTATTTATGTTGCTATAATCAACGACCATCCGTAATGTATTGTCTTTTTTGGGAATAAAAAATGCTGGAGAACAATATTTTGAATCTGATTTTTGAATAATTTTTTTGTCTAACAATTCTTTTATATGCTTTTTGGCCATATCTCTGATCGAAAATGGAACAACATATTGTTTTGCTGTTATTGATGGTTCTGAAAAGAGTGATATTTTATGTTTATCATATATATATTGTCCTAAACCTTGCATATTTGAATTATTAATTTCAGATATTATTTCCTCTTTCGTATTTAATAGTGTCTTATTTATTTTGTTTTTATTATTTGATTTTAGGGATGTTGTTAAACCAGATAATTGCAATGTGTTGGAATTTAAGCATATTATTGCATTATTCGATCTTAAGAAATTACTTCGGAGTAACATACCAACAGGAAGTTCATTGGATATTAAAAATTCTATTTTGAAATGAGCGTTTTTAATTCCTTCAAAAGATAGTTGAGTTTTAATTTTTTTAATTCACTTCAATAAAATCATTTGATGCCGTCTGTAAGCGTATTGGTTCTATTTTTATCGGTTTGAGATTTAATCTCTCCTGTGAATTCTTCGAAATGATTGAATAATTAGTACCCGTGTCAATTAAACATTCGCAATTCATTTCATTAATCGTTGCTCGAATAAGCAAAAGTTCAGATTCTCTATCTAAATTTTTAACTACTAAATTTTGTTTCTTTTCCTTTCTTATTTGTTTTAATCGTATACAATCATTTGTATCATGTGTTTTTGTTCTATAGAAAGTACAATATTGATTTTTTGCATCTTTTACAAATGCATCTTCGTGTTTTTTATTTTTAAAGTTGTCGAAATTTGTTTGATTCCTATAATTTTCATTAACTGATTCTTCTACAGAAGTAATGTATTTAACGATATCAATACTTGAAAATTTTTCCATTTCCGTCATTTTAATACGGGTTTCTTTTGTTAAGTTTTCAATAAATCTAGTTTCAAAAAGAACTTTTTTTCTTGTTCTGTCCAGTTTTTACACCTTCCGATTTCGTTAATAGTTTTCTTTATTTCTTCATAATAAGTTGTTATTGTTAAATGTCTAATTTGCTTTATATTTCTCAGATTGCTTTGCAATTTTTCAAAATAGTATAAGTCATATTTAAATGAAATAATTTCATCTAATGCCTTGTTCTGATCTTTATGATTACAGAATTTTTCTTTTATTTCATAAAAAACTATCGAATTTATTATTGAAATACACCCCATTTTGCTGTATGAACTGTTCTTAATTAATTCCTTTATTTTATCTGTCCAAATATTGACGTTTTGTGCTTGAACGTCTTCTATAATTTCTATTTCGATTTGATTCTCAATATCTGTTTCGGCTAAAATCATTTTGAAACTTCTTTTGTCAAAGTTATTTGTGTCATTGTGTTTGGGTCTATTGACTGATGAATTCATCATGTCTTGTCCACGTGGTGGAGCAAGTCCCAGTAAATATCTATGATAGATAGATACTATGTTTGAAGTTTCGCGGTGACATAAACTTCCAGGCTGACTGGTTTTATAAAATGAAGAATTTTTGTTTGAAGGCATGGGTTTATTTAATTGTTTCCTTTTATACCTCTAAAAGGGGTTAACTGTCCAATCGTAAATAATAATTAATATTTACTCCTTTTTTCTTCCTTTAATAATCAACTCGAATTTATCTCATTTTAACATCATCTTTGTCGTGAATGTCCTATACACGACACTAATATATAGTATTTTAACTCTATTTTTAAATTTTTCACAGCGTTTTTTAAACTAACCAATTTTTTTTAAAATTTCCTCCGCGTTTTTTAAAATTTCCACTGCGTTTTTTAAATTAACCATTTTTTTAAAATTTCCACTGCGTTTTTTAAATTTACAAGGCGTTTTAAAAAATATCACAGTATTTTTCTGGTCGATTATTTCATTTGTTAACGAGTCACATGTAAGAATATGTGGAATCGTTCTAATCTCATCGGCGTCAATTTTCTAAAAAACGAAGTTCGAAATGAATTGTGACCAGTACTTAATAGTATTATGTTTTGTTACTTGTGGATAGCTGCTAAGACTTGGTATATTACGACAATGCTGCAGAGGGGTCTCTCCTAGGTGTGAAGTAAAGTGAGGTGTCGCTGATTAGCAAAAACAGAAGCGTATGGAAATATCCATGAATCCTTAGCTTAAAAATACCCGATACTGTGAGTCTAGGATAAAAAGAATATCGCGTATACAGCCGGCCATTAAGTAGCTTGCAGTGACGTACTTAAGAACAGAGAAACTAAAGTCATATACTAAGGTAGGGGGGTAATACTCCGCGTTATCCGAAAGCTCAACATTAAAAAACAAATAAAGACAGAGTGTTTTTAATAAAAAATGGTCACAGCGTTTTCGAAAAAATACATCCGTTTCCAAATTTTTTATAAAAATAAGAGACTGTTTTTAATTAAAATCATCTTTGGCAATTACTTTTAAACAGTTGCGGCGTATATGTATTGAATAACCCTGTAAATCATTTGCGGTTAATTGATTTGCTTAATCTAATATAAGATCCGTAAATGAACCATTAAAACCACTGCTAATGATCTTCTCACAATTGATTTGATCTTGGAAAATGTAAATTATATTGGATTAAGCATATAACTTTAGTGGAACAAAAACATAACATTTACTCTTTTCTCATTGAAAAAATGTTTGGTGATATGCGAGTGATGAATCTTTGCATTATCAAGGATAAAAATGTAATTATTGAAAATTAATTTTTGATTACATTTTTCAATCAATTGATCAAAAAAATAATGAAATTATCAGAGTTTACAGAACCAACAAATTTTGTCGCAAAAGAACAACATTATCAGTTATTGCTAATATCAAAATTATATTAGTTCCACGTGTAGATTGAACAATGGCACTTGCTGGGTTCCCCCTTGAAGATCTACCCAAAGTCCGTCTTAAATACATATTGAAGCCAGATTCATGAATAAAAACCTTTACAAATGCGTCTTCAATATTCATAAAATTTCAAGAATATAGTTGTCTTTTTGCTTTTACTGGATTCTGAGTTGATATTTGTAGACGTGTAAGAATTTTTTTTAAAGTAAATTTGAGTGCGTAGATTATTCTTCTTATAGATTCAAGAGAGAGGCTTATATAGAATTTGTTTTCTATTTTTTTCACTGATCTGAAGGATTGTTATTAATGAGTTTATTTCTATCAATTCTTAAAAAAAGTTATTTATCTCTTCAGTAATCTTCTTATTTGACGCCTTTTCTGTTTTTTTTCTTAACGACTCACGATCCCTTTTTGTATAACCTTATAACATTTGTAGCTGCTTGATAATCTACGCCGTCTAGAAATGCTGCGTCTTTTACATTAAACCCATCCTCAGTTACTTTTTTAATGAGTTTTTTTTTCATTCGAAATACTTTCGTTTTTCTTTTGAAATTCTGTCATTATGGGGTTTATAAATTTTTTTTGAAACCGTTTGTTAATTAAAAAAATGCTGTGTAAATTTTAAAAAACGCTGTGAAAAATTTAAATTTTTTTTGGTTATTTTAAAAAACCCTGTTAGAAATTGAAAAAACGAGTTGAAACCCTATAATTATATAATATAATTTTAAACCCCTACAGATCAAGATTATTTTTCACGAAAAATTAATAAACATATTATTTCATAAGCTTCCAATAAAATTGTTTTTAATTGGAAATAAATATTTAATACCATCTTATTAATATGAAATATTAACAACATTTTCTAATATTTCTGCTCTCCATCACAACTATTATGCTGTTATTTTTATTTTTTGGTTATACAAAAATTAAATTATATGATTTTTTGCTTCTTTTGGACGTTAAAATTATCATGCCTTGATAAATGCAAAATAAAAACCCCATTTTCTTCATTATCTACGTTTATTTAAATTAATATATCATTTAATGTCTCTTTACTATTAATTTTTTTTACTATTCTTTTAATTTAATCCACGAACCTTATTTCGGGACTTTAAAACCCCTTTTCTAGCAGATTTATCTTATCAAACTATGATCATCAATATTAGTATGGATAAATCCTCTAGATACCCTTATTAAACAACACCATTGTTTGCTATGTTGATTATTCTATCAAAATAAAATCTATATTTTTTGTGTTTGTCCTACATTAGGCCCAATTCTCACTTGGCCTATTTTTTACTTGGCCCATTTTTTACTTAACCCATTTTTCACTAGAACTTTTTCTTAATTACATAAAAAATATCTTGACAATAAGGAAAAAAAACTATATATATAATTATAATTTTTTTAAATAACGTTAACTATAAACTTACTATAACAGGTATAATTTAAAAACATTAGTCAAATTATTTAAATAAAATAAAAATATTTATTAGATATCGAATTTTATAGCACTTTTTAATCCTTCTATAATTTTAATAAGCGTTATCTATTCATATTCGTAACTAATCCAAAGTCTACCTATTCGCTGATCTTGAACAACATATTTTTTTTGCGTGTTTTAGGTTTACCTCCTGATATTCATCTTCATAACTCACTAAAACAGTGAATATGTATTTGTTTAATAGCTTCTCCTATTTCTGATAAATTTGGATTAGATTTATTTATTTGAGAATTTAATCTACTATGAAACCCTTCCGCAGCATTATTCGTTCTACCTCGAATAACACCATAATAATTACATATTTGTCTATTAGATTAAGATGATTCCGAATTATTTATCCAGGTGTTGTAAATATATGTTTTAAGATCTAAAACTGAAGAGGTTTCTTCAGGAAATTGACTAATTATGTATTACCAGGCGATATTAACGTATTTTAAAGGAATTAATGCTAATGAAAAGAATAATTGAACGCAATTTCTTAAAACAAGATCTTCGCGATACATATTTGTTAAACATAATCTCTGAACACGGCTCTAAATAGCTTGACTGAAGTGAAAAAACACAACCATTAACTGTAGAAAATGAAATTACATTTTTTATTCTATTATATGCAGCTTTTTAAAAGTCAATTTTAAAATATAGATAGATTAAAATTAACTCCAGATTCCAAAAAAAATTGTTTAATGATATTAAATACTTTGGTGTAGAGTATCTGGTCTTACCGTTCAAAAACAGCATATCAAGGGGAAACATTGTCCAAAAAAAACAGCCATTAATTATATACACTTGGTAGAAAGACCTTAGAGATGTCTTAATTCCTCTGTCTATTGTGATATTAAACCTTCTTGCAGCCGTAAATTTATCTATATAATTAGTTCTCTTAGTATAACTATTAAATCTGGTTCCAATTCAAGGTAAATGAGAAGTTCAAAGCCTGTAGATAGCTTAAAGAGATTAAAGTATAAATTTTTTGGTTTACAAGTTGACAAGACTGTACTATCTTGCTTTTTATTCTGTATAAATACGATTGAATCGAATCAAAAGACAACAGAAAGTAGAAAAATCAGAAAAGCCACTATAAATTTCTTCTAAATAATTTTTTAACTGTTTATAAATTTATTTAACATTCATTGAGGAGACCCTTTTTATTTTTTTTGATATATTATTTTAATTGCATTTCAAATATATTTTTTTCGTCATTCGAATTATAACGAATACCCTTTAACCTAACAAACTCATTATAAACCGTTACTGCTGTAACCTTGCATTCCGCTTTTAAGCATCCTCAATACGACTTCGCATCTTTTTTAACCCTCTTTATTTTAAATATATGTATCCTATAACGGGTACGAACATGTTTTTTCTACTTTGGATCCAAGGGCCAGATAGCTTAGGTGTTAACACTCTTGAATGTAAAATTTAAGTATCGTGGTTCGAATCCCGCTGACGTAACTCTTTAATAAATAATGAGGGAATGACATTAAGCGGTATAAAACAAAAAAATATAGTATTATATACAGTTGTTCAAGTGTGTTATAGCTGATTAAGACCTGGTCTAATATGATAATTAAGCAAAAGGGGCTCTTCTAGATGTAGAGATGAGTGCAGCGACGCATCTAGACAAAAAGAAGTGGAAAATATAAATTCATGAAAGCCACTAATTACGTGTATCCTGCTGAGTCATTGATAAAATGAAGATCGCGTATACAGCTAGGTTCTTGGGTAGCTTAGGAAGTGAAGTATTATTGAAAACCCAAGAACCAAAGGTCACAGACCACGGTAGGAGACAAGTCTCTGAGTTGGCAGCTATGGATGTTGTCAACATGTAATATATTTTTTATTATGTATTTTATATCTTTTGCATTTTTTATATTAATTATTCTATTTTTAATATTCTTTTTTTTAAGAAAACAAAAAAATAAGGCTTAGTTATGGCAGGTGGTTTGCATTTGTAATTTTTTTATTAATGATTTGATATATAAATTTATTATCAATTGAAAGGGGTAAGAATTTGTACCGAGAATTATAATGAATTTTCAATTTAAAAAAATATTTTTTTTAAAAATAATCTAATGAATTTATTTTGATGCAATATTAATATGCAAGCAGGTCATATATTACACAACAACAGATGCATTTTACTAGAGTTATAGGCTTTCCGTAAAAATTCCAAAAAAATATTAAAGAAATCCAATCCAGAATTTCAGAAAAAAATAATTAAAAAGAGGTAAACGTAATTTCAAGCCCGTAATGGAATTATAAGCCCGAAATGCTTTTATTTAAACAAAAAATTAAACCTGAACAGGGTTAGAAATTCTAAAACAAAGATTATAGAAGAAGGTCTATTTATCTCAGAAAGTGAAATCATGGATTTAAAATTTTCAGAACGCTATTTAAAGAATAAATTTTTTAATTGGTTTTACAAAACGAATTCTTGAGTAGACTGGGTTTAATTAAGAATACAATGGTTTGTGACAAATGACAGATAATGATGAGATGTGTTCAACGAAAATCATAAATTGATGGGTACGTATAAATCTGTAGAAAACCTTGTTATATATCAAAAAACATACGAAATCATTTTATTTTTTTCAAATCCTAAGCTTAAAATTCAGGTTATTTGATTCTCCCTTTCCTTAGATACCCCCCCCTCTGAAAAAAATATCGAAAACTACGGAATATGGCATTATCAAGATAAAATAAAATTTTCTCTTGCTAATGCCATATTCCGTAGTTTTCGATATTTTTTTCAGAGGGGGGGGGTATCTAAGGAAGAACTCTTATCAATTTAACTTATAGGTTTTAAAGGTATAGAAAACTATAAATATAACTGAAATGACATTTATAAAGAAAAAATAAATATCTTTATAATTGTTTTATAGTGCTTAAAGTATAATTAAAAGATTTTTTTTTACATATTTCTTAATAAAGTAATTTTTGGCTTCACCAAAAATTACTTAATTAAAAAATATGTAAAAAAATCTTTTAATTATACTTTAAGCACTATAAAACAATTATAAAGATATTTATTTTTCCTTTATTAATGTCATTTCAGTTATATTTATAGTTTAAAATTTAAGTTATAAAATGATTAATTAATTAAGTTTTAAAAAAAAATAAATATTAAATTAAATCATTTTTTTATTAAGATGATTCTGAGAAATCGACTAAATGGAGTATTTTTAAAATTTCTGAAGAACATGAAAACATTCAAATGATCTTGGAGCGTATCAATGCTAATCCCATAGCTATAATGTTTTACTTTTTTTAAATGCACCCATAGATTTTCAATCATTTGGGTGTTGGCCTTTGTTTCTGGATCGACGAAATAATGCTTATGGCATACTCGATCTTGATATACCTCTTCGATATTATTGTAGGCGCTCCACTTATCCGAAACCACATAGGATTTGGTTTTTATATTATTTTTTATTATTGGATGTAATGTTGCAACATCCCTCCTTTCAACTATCTCGCAATAACAATAGCCTGTATTATATTCTATTGCGCCAAAAATCCATACAGCCGGGCTTAGCTCTCCAACATTATATTTTCGTCGAGACCAAAAGGTTTCGTCAATTTGTACCTCCTCCAAATGGCCCCCTAATTTTCGGCCATTCTCTTTAATATATACAGATATTTGATATCTGGTGATTGATAGAATGTGGCGATACATTTTCTCGCCAATCTCACAGTTTTCTATTATATATTCTGCAGTAAAATTATTTTTTTGAAAAAAATAAAATGCAAACTTTAAAAATGCAAAAGGAGAAATTTTTGTACCACTTAAGGTAGAATCCTCCAATAGATTTTTTATCCTCTTGCATTTCGAACATTTCCATGCAGAGCCCATATTATAATTTGAAGATGGTTTTATATTCATCTGCTTATTGCAAAATGAACATATCTTCACCTCTGGTATTACATCTAACATTTGAAATAATTTCAAAATGTTATTATTATCCATGATTAAACAAAAAAAATCATGGTCTTTCATTCTGTTTATTCTTTTTAGCATAAGGGGTTTTTTTATTTTATTTTAAAACAATCAATTTAACTTATAGGTTTTTTTACTTTAAAAGTATAACCATGACCAATATGGCATTAATAAAGGATAACAAAAAAACTCTAAAATATGTTTTTAAACTTCAATATAAAGTTTTATTAATAATAAGG
>SDVU01000448.1:0-13296 GCA_016256075.1 Dictyocoela muelleri | reverse complement strand
AAATAAAAATAAAAATAAAAATAAAAATAAAAATAAAAATAAAAATAAAAATAAAAATAAAAATAAAAATAAAAATTAAGAAGGAGAGATACGAATTATGGAGATAAAAAGGAGTGTATCTTTTTTTAAATTCACCTTTAGGTAACATCATATAGAAAAAATTATTATTTTTTAAAATAAAAATCAAAATTAAAATACAATACAAAAAAATTATAAAATCATTTTTAATAGTCCTTGAATATCATTTTCTCTTTTTTTTCATCACAATCATTAATGGTAACCATATTTTTTCGATAGTACGATAATTTGGTTTTATATATTTCTTTATTGAAGACCAATTTCCTTCTATCGTATTTGTATGTACACCGTTATCTTTATTTATAAATTCAATACTATGATTAACAGTATAATGTTGGTAAAAATAAGATAATCAAGAGTAGCTTCTCCAACAATAACTATATATATAATACTACCTGGTTTTATATATTTTAGGACTAATTCAGTTAGTGTATTTTAATTTCTTTTTTCTACAGGAATATGTATAATTCTTCGATTAGGTGTACGCTCTACCATACCAAAAACCCATACACCTTCCACATAATGTCCACTATTGTATTTCCTCTTTCCGAACTTACTTTAATCTATTTCTACAATGATGCCATCACCTCCTATAGGCTCTAAAGAGTCGAAATATCTATTTTTAACATTATTTTCCAACTTTTTATAAAACTTTTTAAAATTATTATATTGATAGTTAAAAGATAAACATAGTGACTTAAGTAAACAATCATTAATTAAAAATTCAAATATTCTTAAAAATTCATCAATTCCCTTTTTGAAATTTTTCAAGGATTGTATATTTATATAAAATTTTTAATTTCCTGCAATATTTCCAAGAAAAAATCAAGATTTTTTGCATTTTTTACTTTTATATACAGTGTACCCTCTATTTTTTCCACCCTCTATTTTTTTTCACTCTCTATTTTTTCCATTTTTTATTTTTTTTATGACATTTACTCTTAATTTCACGCATTCCCTCTATTTCTTTCCAGATTCTATTTTTTTTCATTTTTTTTGCCAACACGGTTTGAAAAAAAAACAAACCTACCTCAAAATAAAAGAAAAGCTTGAGATTTTAAAATATTTTAAATCAATTCATATTCAAAACATAGTAAAGTTGCCGATTTATTCTCAATTAAATTATAAAAGACTTAAAAGAAGATCTATCAGAATTTTTGTCGATAATGAAAAAAATTTAAGAGAAATAAATGCTATAAATTGCAACTTTAACACCAATGTTAGAAATAAGAAATATACACGATTAGATAATATTTTAATTGACAGGTTCGAGTCTGTTGAGATAGCTGGCGGCTCTTATAGTGATGCAATGTTACAACAAAAAGCTTTGGAAATTGTTAATAAAATTATCAATTCTGAATTTGAAGACAATGAAAAAAAGGCAATTGAAAATTTTAAAGCTTCTGTAGGATGGCTACAAAAATATAAACAAATGCATGATATTAATCAAAAAATGTGCAATGGGGAGAAGATTAATGTTTATAGTGAAAATTATGATGAAAACATATAAGATTTACGAAAAAAAACTTGCCAAATATGATCATAAAGATGTATTTAATTGTGAGGAAGCTGCCTTATTTTATAGATTGACTATTCTAAAAAGTTCGGTATCTAGGGCAAGAAATGGAATTAAAAATCCAAAGATCGAATTTACATTTTGATTTGTTGCAACAGAGATGGTTCTGAAAAAAAAGCCATTCTTTATTGGAAAGTTTAAAAGAACATAAAACTTTTAAGAAATTTTCTATTGGTGTATTTTGCAGATATTTATACAATAAAAATGCATGGATGACTAGAAATGAATTTAACCTTTGGTTGATAGATTTTAATCAAGATATTAAAACACGAATAGAAAAATTCTTATGTTTATAGGTTTTTCTCTTACTCATAAAATACCACACGATTACTCACATATTGAGATTTGTTTTTTGTCTAAAATGCGGCATCGAGGCTACAACATTTAAATTCAGGTGAAATAATGGCTTCAAACCGAAGTTCTATCACTATCAATTATCCTGCATTGTCAATCAAATTGTTCCGTGAATATATATAGAATAACTTTTTTAAAATTTTACTTTGAAAGATGCTGTTATTTATACATCATATGCCCGAAATGAAGTTACACAAAAGACAATTGAATAATGTTTAAATAAAACAGGCCTCTATGAAAATACAATCAGTTTAATCAATGAAATAAGTATTAAGAACTTTCTATCTCTAAGTAGTAAGCTCATATATTAGATATAGCAGAGGAGGGTGATTTGCTCGAGTTAGAAATTGTTGAAAAAGATAAAATAGTAGATGTTGAAATTGCTAATCTTGTAAAAGAAAATTTTAGATATAATGAGAGTGAAAGTAGTTCGGAAGAATACAATTTTTTTTTCTAAAAAGAATTTTACAGATTTTAGCTGCAAGCAAGCATTGTCAAGTTTCAAGAAATTTAAACAGTTCATATTTTATTTTGATTTAAATACAGAGGAAAACATTGATGCAATAAAAATTACAGAAGATTTTCTTTATAAAGAGAAAAATACTCATTTTAAGACCATATTTAATTATATGAATAAAAATAATTTCTTTTTAAATTTTTTTTTAAATTTATTAAATTTCAAAATTCCACTCTTTTTCATCTTTTATTTTCTCTCCTTTTTCCCCACTCTCCTTTTTTTCCCCACCCTCCTTTTTTTCACCCTCCTTTTTTTTTCCATTTTTTTTCTCGGTCATAAATGTGGAAAAAAATAGAGGGTGCACTGTATATATATATTACATGCTGACAACATCCATAAATTCCAACCCGGAGAGCTGTCTCCTACCGAGATCTGTTACTTTGGTTCTTGGTGTTCCAATAATACGTATTTTCCTAAGCTACCCAGAAGCTCATCTGTATACGCGATCTTCGTTTTATCAATGACTCAGCAGGATGCCAATAATTAGTGGCTTTTCATGATTTTTTATTATTTACTACTTTTTGAGGAGGAGCGTCGACGCACTCATCTACACACCTAATAGCGTCAATTTGCAATATTTCATATTTCACCAAGTCTTAATCAGCTAGCAAACACCGGAACAACTGTATATTATACTATAATTATATAGTTATGACTGCTTAATGCCATTCCCTCATTATTTATTAAAGAGTGACGTCAGCGAGATTCGAACCCCAATACATAAATTTACATTTAATAGTGTTAACCATTGAGATATCTAGCCAGGCGAGAACCGACAAAAGTTAAATATACGGTACAAGAGGAAATTATACGAACAGATGGGGAAAATCGCCAAGAGTTAATTATAAAGTAGCAAAGAAAAATTATAAAGTCAGAGAGAAAAATTCTAAGGTCGTAAGGAAAATTATAAGGGCTAAAAAATTTAGATTTAATATATTTTTTAAACTGTGAATTTCATATAGCGGGTCAAAAAAATATTATAAAATGTGTTTTTTATGAGGCGATTGTATAGTTGTTTTTTATAAGGTTCTTTTTAGGGGTTTTTTTTAATAAGAATCCCCGAAAAATTAAAGTTTTTTAAATTTCCACTTTTTAATTTTTCTTCTATCCTTTCAATTTTTCCCCCATCTATATTTTTCCTCACCTTTTAATTTTTCCCTCCACTTTTAAATTGAAAATTTTGTCAATATTAGACTTTCATATGTTATCTAAAACAAAATTCATATTAGAGGGGTCAAAAAATTTACCTCCACCCCAAAATATATCCCTCTCCATTTCAATTAACTCTTACAAAATTCTCACTTAGAAGGTAAAATTCTTCCTCAGACCGTATATTTAACCTTTGTCCGAAAACCATAGATAATAAAATCAATTCTACTTTAAAACGTGATTTAAATAAAAAATTTAAAAATATTACATATTGTTTATATAAAACCATATTAGCTTCAAATTTGCACAATGCTTATCATTTAATTTATATTCAGTAAAAGATTAATTTCTTTATTTAAATGTTAGTTTCATACTTTAAGATAAATGGATAAAATTCTTGATAAATGCTTATAGTTAGAATTTTTTTAAAAAAATTCCTTATTTTTCCTAATTTTCTTGATTTTTTTCTGTTTTTTTTGGAAAACCCTAAAATTCTTGAAATAAATTCACAAGATATGTTAAAATAACTATAATTGCGTTCTGGAAATTACTTCAATCCTAGTATTCAGACCTTTTGTGCTGTTTTCAAGTAATATCACAGCAAAGATACCCAGCTGTATACACGTCTTCTGTTTTACCCAATACTCAGCAAGATGCAGGTAGATAGAGGCTTTTCATAAATTAATAATACTTATTTTGCCAAGATTTGCCACCCCTTTTTTTCCACATATAGTATTTCATTTTAAATAATAATCGAATATAAAAAGCTTAAATTAAATAACACCCCCAGAACAACTGTGTATCAATAGAAAAATCTCTGATCACATTTTGAATAGCCCTATCATTTAGGGATATCAATTTTTTAATGAACCAACCCTGTTCTAAATGTCAGAGAGTAGAAAATACATTAAAAAAAGCAAAATCATTAACAAAAAGATATAATTACAAACAAAAACATCACACACCTTCGGTGCGTGATGTTTCGGGTCATCTTTCATAATCGTCCCGAAATTATTTCTGAATTTCGGGTCACTTTCGAAGAAAAGCACAACTTTTTTTATTTTATTATTACGCCTGATTTTACAAAAAAAATAAAATTTTTGGAGTTATTTTAAAAATGATTATTTAACGACGCTATCTATCACGAAATTTCTGACACCTGTCAAAAAATTTACAAAAAAAAAATTAAAATATAAAAAATAATGAAATTCAATACAAATTTATCTAAAATTAATTTGAACTAAGCGTTTTTTCTAAAAAAAGTTTCTTTTTAATGTAATAAAAACATATTTTTAAAATAATGTACTTCGGTCTTATATTTATACACTCATCATTGATTTAATATTTATTTAAGATATTATTGAAACATTCGACTGCTCGGGCATTTGATTCGTTGTATTCATTAATGAAGGTCTACTCATGTCACAGAGTGTCATAAATATAATTGTATCATTTAATTAGCTTATTGCCCGTGTTTTAGTCTAAATATTCATTAGAATTGTCCTAAAATTTTACTTCGAGGAAATTTCGTAATAGTTCTTGAGTTAAGAGTATCTTTCAATAAAAAAATATGCGCGAATAATATGGATTGTTTAAAAAAGTTATTTAATGGACATTAGAATTATAATTCAAATGAATGTTTTTTACGCACACCTCAAACAAAAGTTATTTATCTTATATTAAAATGTTAAAATGAAAGTTTAATAAATAAAAAAAATATTTTTAAATCATTTTTTATGTTTAAATTGTTAATTAAAGGTAGCTACCTTTAGTTCGGGCCATTTACAAAAATACCCGATGTTTTTTGTTGGTAATTGTATTTTAACGTTAATGACTTTGCTTATTTTTTTATATATTATTTACGCTCCGACATTTAGAACAGGGGCGGCAAATTGTAAAACAGAGACCTTCTAAAAGGGGTTATTCACACTTTGTGTCACAAAGTAAGCTCCATTCTCAAAAATAAATTTGGGAGATAAGTAATAATCAAATTCATAGAGAAACATTTATTGAACTTAATTTGTCTTTTTAATATTTTTTCTGGACACTTTTGTTAAATGTTATTATTAATAAATTCATATTTGAGGGTCTTTATTTATAATTTGCCGCCCCTGTTCTAAATGTCGAAGCGTATAAAATATATTTAAAAAAAAACAAAAATCACTAAGAAAAAGATACATTTACTCAGAAAAACATTACACACCTCGGTGTGTGATGTTTTTCTGAGTAAATGTATCTTTTTGTTAATGATTTTGCTTTTTTTTAAATATATTTTCTACGCTTCGACATTTAGAACAGGGGCGGCAAATTATAAATAAAGACCCTTAAATAAGATGTATTCGCACTTCGTGTCAAAAAGTAAGCACTATTGTCATAAATCAATTTTAGAGATAAGTAATCATCAACTTCTTAGAGATACATTTATTGAACTTAATTCGCCTTATTAATCATATTTTCTTGGCACTTTTGTTCCATTCTATTATTAATAAATTCCCATTTGAGGGTCTTTATTTTTTAATTTACCACCCATGTTCTAAATGTCAGCGTAAAAAATAGATTGAAAAAAATAAGCTATATCATTAACAGAAATATACAATCCCAAAAAAAACAACACACACTGAGGAATAGATGTTTTTGTTGGGCATTGTATCTTTTTGTTGTTGATTTTGCTTATTTTTTTCAAAATATTCATTTCACCCCGACATTTAAAACAGAAGTGGCAAATTAAAAAATAAAGACCCTCAAATAGGGAGGGCTATTTGCACTTTGAACCCGAATCTATGTTATTTATAGATTAAGTCATTCGCTGATTAATTATAAAGAGACCGAATATAAATCAAAATTCGATATTTAAATGTTACATTCATGAAATAACAGCTATGCACCTAGATTTTTTTATTTCATTTAAGCCATGTATTTTTTAAATTTATTATTTATACTTGTGTGATGCCCCTGTGATCATCACCATTCTGAAATATTAATATTTTTTTTACTTAATTTTAATATCATAATAAACAAAATAATTTTGACAATTACATTATTCCTTTCATTATTTAGTGATCACAAATTTCATCAATTTAAAACTATAAATTTTGAAAGGTTGTAACCCCCCCCCAGGGGAAGATGAGAGAATTACGAAAATTAAATAAATTATATTTAGCTCACTTTACAGAATCTTTAATCATTAAATATTACAATGCGGGAATCCGTTGAATGAGCCCACTTACATTTCCATTTGTAGTAAATCATCTTCATAGAAAATCATTTCATGATTTCAAATTAAATTTATGATCTTTAAATACAGCCCATATTTAAAGGATATAATTTGAATTTTTTTTGTTCAACTTTTAGATACTTTTTTTTAAAAAAAATAATCCCGTAGGAAATTAGAATAAGATTTTTAATTTAGTTTTTTGAAAATTAAACTTTCCATGACATATTTAATTTAATTAACAAAAAAAATAATAAAAAAAAATAACAAATTTTTAAGATATATATCCCATTGGATTTCAAACGATATTTTTTTTAGGTTCCATGCTCGAATATTCTTGTCTGTAAAAGTTATAAAACTTTATCGATTTAAATATTTAAACGCACATCGGCCATGATATTAGTTTATTATTTTTTTTTTCAATTTTAAGTAAATTTTTGGAATTTAAAGTAAATTTTCGTATTTTTAAGTAAATTTGCGTATTTTTAATAAAAAATTTTATTAGAAATTCATTAAAGCCCTATAGTCTAATTTTAATTAATTATAAAAATGTACCTACTATCACATTTAAGGCTATATTTCTAAAAATGCTATCAAAAATGCTTTATTAAATAAAATTTAATCATAAAAAATAATTTAAGTAAACAATTATCACAAAAAGAAATTTAATTCACGAAAATAACCTGATTAAAACCCTAATTTGATTTGTTCCGAGATTTAATATTTATTTCCGTAAGTTTTTTTTATAAATGATTGACAATTCCTTTTTTCAATTAATGTTATTTCATTCAAATTTAGAAACTTTTCAATACTTTCCCTACATCTTTCATCAGAATAAACATCCCGAAACACAGCTAACCTGATAATTTTATCTTTATTTTTCAGAATATTCAAAAATTGGACAACCTCTTCGGGTGATTTGACCAATAAAGTTAAATCAGTTAGATTTTTTAATTTTGTCAGAAAATAAATATTTTCAAATTTCAAGTCAAACAAATTTCCTTTTAAAGATAAAATCGAAAGTTTTTCACGAACAGACTCATTTTTCAAAAAATGGAATTGAACAATATTTTTGTAATATGAATATATTTCCAATTTGATCGTCTCTAAATTTTTAAATTTTCTGATAAATTCATCAATAATTGTATCTAAACGTGTTTCATTACAAATAATATCAGTAAAATGAATATTTGATGAAGGTATCAAATAATAATCATAATTTTCAGGTATCAATATAGGAGTATAACTCAAATCGAAAGAATTGGCAGAATTTAATAAATTAAGGCTTTTTATTCTTGAAATTTCTTCTTTAAAATAAGACATTAGGTTTATAAATTCAACTGAAACATCAATATAACACAATTCTAATGTATTGATTTTGTTTTTATAACTTTTATTTGTCAGTAATTGATGGATAATGAACGATATTGTTTCGTTTGGAATTTTTTTATAAGTACATTCGACTCGTGGAAATCGAATAAGTACAGTTTTAACTTTTTCCGCAATATTATTATTTTCAGTTCCGAGATTAATAAATTCGTATAATGGATTGTCATAATCGATGATCAACACATCATTAATAATTTTTATTTCAAAACAAGATTTCCGGGAAATTTTATCTAAAAATAAGTACCAAAATAAAGGATCGATATTTTTATATTCATTTTTGTTAAGATCAGTGAATTCATAAAAATCTAAAATTCCAGGGATGTTATTAATGCTAGAATTAACAATGTTTGAAAAAAATGTATATTTTTCAATCGGTTTATATTTTGACATGATGTTCAAAATATCGAAAAATTCTTCACCGTCAATATCAATATCAATAGAATTAGCTGTGATATTTTTAATCTTTTCAAAAATTATAGATTGATAATTTTCTTCATTAATCTCGATAATGTCATTTTCTTTATTTAATAAGGTTCTTAAATATTCAAATTTTTGGCAAAAGTCGATGCTTAATTCGACAACTTCGGAATCTCGACAGATTATTTTTGCACATATTCTTTGGTTTTCTCCATTATCTGAAGAACCGGTTGTTATAACATGCTGAATATCAAAAATCAAATTGAGTGATAAAATTATTAATGATCGATATATATACATGGGGATTTTAAGGTAAATTTTTTTATTGAAATTCATCAATCTTGTTTTATATTTATAATGATGATTTTTATTTAAATAATGTCAAAACTGAAAGATCAAAACTGAAAGATCAAAACCGAAAGATCAAAACCGAAAGATCAAAACTGAAAGATCAAAACTGAAAGATCAAAACTGAAAGATCAAGACTGAAAGATCAAAACTGAAAGATCAAGACTGAAAGATCAAAACTGAAAGATCAAAACTGAAAGATCAAGACTGAAAGATCAAAACTGAAAGATCAAAACTGAAAGATCAAAACTGAAAGATCAAAACTGAAAGATCAAAACTGAAAGATCAAAACCGAAAGATCAAAACCGAAAGATCAAAACTGAAAGAAATACTTTCTAATTTTTCATTTTCGGAGTTGTATCGAAAGTTGCACCACTAATGTTTAATAGGGACCCAAGAAAATAAAAATAAGATAAAATAAATTATTAAAATAGCAATTTAGTTTGAAGATTTGGTTCTCTGCCGAGTTAGTAACATTCTATTTTTGTAGAAATCGCCATCAGTAAGATGAAATTACGTATTTCTTAATTTAAATAAGCATAAAATCGCGAGTTATTTATAGTTAAAATGTAAATAGAGATAACTCGAATTTCCCGTTTATTTAAAATAAGAATCGTGCAATTTCATCTTACTGATGGCGATTTCTACAAAAATAGAATCTTACTAACTCGTTGGAGAAACAAAGAAATAAAATTTTAAAAATTTGAGTGTAATATTTTAAATGTCTTAATCGGTACCTTCATCAAATACCTTCTTTTGATGTATACACACTGTTAAAAATCTCAATATTCACATTTTGCGTTGTTGTCATCACCCTTCACGGACTTTAAATGTGCCCCAAACCTCTTAATGTTGTTAGTATGCACACATCGAGTTTTAGTATAACAACACCATGGTTTTATATTTTATAATTAAAACCCGTATTTAAGTAAACATTACGATATGATAAAATCGATCAGTATACACCAATTTCCATACTTCTAACAGCCCGTCCAATGCATTTGATAGAGTTATTGGTGGGTTTCAACTCTTTCTAAATTTTTTTTTGGACGTCTTATCTACAGCACCTTAATCAAATTGTATCGAAAAAATCGTCATATATAGAATTATGATTTTTTTTATCTTATACTGTCAAAAAAAAGTAAATCCCCTAAAAAAGACTCATTTCTACAAAAAAAACAGATTTATATCAATAAAAATTGTAGGTGCCCTTTCCAATCTTGTATTTATGTTTAATAGTGTGGTATTAGATAAATTATAATGCATATTTGTTTTTTTTGTTATTAACTTCGCATATTATAAGATAAATTTTGGTAAAGTCCTGTGAAAAATCGATTTTAGAATATATAAAGGTGATTCTAAATATAAATTTTTCTTAGGGAAGATAAGGCAGCGGTTAACACTCTTGAATATAAAATTTAAGTATCGAGGTTTAATTCCTGCAGACATACTCTTTAATAAATAATTAGGGAATGGCATTAACGTTCAAAAACCAAGGAAATATAGTATTAATATACAGTTTTTTCCAGTGTGGTATAGTTGATTAAGACTTGGTCTAATATGACAATGAAGTGGAAGAGCCTCTTCTAGGTGTGTGGATAAGCACTACGACGCATCTCGGGAAAAAAGATAGTAGAAAAATAATGAAAAGGAATTAATTACTGTATCCTAGTGAGTCATTGATAAAACGAAAATCGTGAATACAGCTGGGCTTCTGGGTAGCTTAGGAGTGACATAAAAACCGAAAACTAACAACCAAAAACAAAATCGAAAAGAATAAAGATCAATGGTCGAGATATCTCTACGTTCTAGCAGCTATTGATATTGTTGCATGCAATGTCTATTTATTTTTATTGTAAAGATATATTTCAAAAATAAAGTATGTTAATATTAAAATGTAAAATTGTAATAAAATTTAAAATTTAATTTATTTACAAAGAAACTCCTTTTTTTTTCTAAATTAAACAAATTGTTCAATTTTATTATTATTTTAAAACCATCCCATGTTAAAAAATCGTAAATTAAGAATATTTATTATAATTTTCATAATAGCAATAATAATTCTAGTTTTTTCATTATTATGTAAAAATTATAATTCAGAAGACGAAAATGAACCGAAGAAAAGTATAAATTCAAGGCTCCAAGAGATAGTTACAAATATGAGTTCATTTAAAGATAAAAATTTAGAAAATAAACAGTTCTACGATAAAATTTTAAATAGAATTCACACAATAATAAATATTATTGAAGAAGAAAATGATATTCCTGAAGAACAAGCATTCCAAATCAAATTAAGCACTCTTGAGGAATATACAAAGAAAATTAACGACAAAAAATTATCAGCAGAATCTTATGAACACGAATTACAAAAAAAGGTTGATGATATTTTTATTTGTGTGATTTTTTTACTTAAAAATAATGAACTAAAAACATCAAAATTAGATGAATATAATTTAGAAGAAGAAATGTCAACGAATAACTGAAAAGAATCGCAGTTAAATAAATAAGTTATTAAAACTAAATTATCCTTTATAATTACAAATAAACGATATACAAATTTTAAAATAACAAATCAAAATATACATTACAAAAGATTATAACAAATATTTAACAATTAATAAAAATATTTATAAAATTGTCATAAATAAGTAGCTTTTAAAAAATTAAAATATTCAATAGTTTTAAAAGAACTTAACCAATTTATAATTAGTAATTAAACAACATCAATTTAAAAATCGTTTGAAAAAACATAAAATCGTTAATTATACAAGTCAGTTTAAAAATTTTAGGAACAATTTCTATTAAAAATAGTTTTTTTAATAAATTTATACTTTTTATTTATAAAATTAATTAATATACAATTTTATAAAGAATTATATCTTGAAGTAAATTTACGATTTAAACTTTCATGAAATTAAAAATGAAATTTAATCTAGATTTTTGTTTGCATTAAATTTAATCTTTATAATTCATTAAAAAAGTATAAAAATTATTATTCTTAAAAATTATTGTTACAGGCTTATGTGATTCCAGGCTTATGTGGTCCCTCAAATAAAATTATTAAAAAAAATTGTTTTTTAATATTCCTGACTTAACCACAATTTTTTAAAAAACTGAGTTTATTTATTTTTGTATGGGTAGTACAGATTTTTTTTATTTATAGTTTTTTTTGGAGGGAAAATATTTGAAAAAAAGAAAAATATATTTGAAAGAGGGAAATATCCGAAAGAAAGATGGATCTGTAACAGGAAAATAATACTTGGTGAGTAAATTTTATTTAGAATATTTTATATAGAAAATAGTTTTGGTTGATATGTTTTGGTGATTTATTTAAATAAATGGTTTTTTATAATTGAAAAGATTAAGATTAAATATAAACTACAAGTTTTAAATAAAATAATTTTATACAATCTTGTTATTCGGAGATTGTTTGGTACACTTTTTTTCATAACTTCACAAAAATCAATCTTTTAGATGAAAATCTCAAAATCTTTAACCATCAAATCTTATGAAACAAATAAGCCCCAGCCATGAAGTTAATCACTCTTAATATTCAAGAAAAACAAGAAATTATTTCTTTTATTCGTACCGGCCAATATCCACTGCATATTAATAACGGATCTGCAAAGAAATCGTTTCGAAAAAGAGCCAACAAACTTGAAATCGACCCCGAGGACGGAAATACAATATTAATAATAAAAAATCCTTTATTCAAATTAAGATTTTTTGCTGAAGAAGAATCTCGGCATAAAAAAGATTATATAGAATCTATACATAATATTTCTGGACATCCTGGAAGAGACAGGCTATATAGTCTATTGAAAAATAAACTCTATAATTATACTAGAGATGAATTAATGAATGTTTTAAGGCAATGTTCTTTTTGTCAATCACGTAATTTATTAAACACGAGACCTTTAATAACACCGATTAGATCATACTTTGTTGGGGAGCGATTTTTATTTGATTTGGTAAATTTAAGGCACTATGGAGATCTAAATAATGGATATAAATGGCTATTGGTAGGACTAGATAGTTTTAGTAAATTTGCGTGGACATTTGCGTTAAAGTCCAAAACTGCAGAAGAAGTGAATAAATCAATTGAATATGTATTTTTAACTTTTAAACCACCACTAATTTTACATACAGACAACGGAAAGGAATTTGTAAATCAAAAAATGAAGGATTTATGCAATAAGTTTAATGAAGTGCATGTTAGGGGGATAGGTCAGATGTTCTTCGATTCAGGGGCAAGTC
>SDVU01000447.1:0-13298 GCA_016256075.1 Dictyocoela muelleri | reverse complement strand
TGTTATTCTATTCTTATCTAAATAAATTAAATTTTTAAAATAAAAATTTCTCTCATTATTAATGTTAAAAAAAATATATTTTTTTCTGACAAACGGACTTCTGACAAACAGGACGACACTTTTCCTTTTCACAAATTTGATAAAATTTCATTTTAATAAAGGGGTAACTTATTTTAAAATAAAAAACCTTAAAATAATTATTGTCAATTACAAATTGATATTAAATTACAAGTTAATATTACAAGTAGATTTTTAAATTTTTCACAGCTTTTTTTAAAATATACAAAAAATTTTCTAAAATTTCCACCACGTTTTTTAAAATTTCCACCGAGTTTTTTAAAATTCCCACTGCATTTTTTAAAATTTCAACAGCGTTTTTTAAAATTTCCACAGCGTTTTTTTAAATATCACAGTTTTTTTCTGGTCGATTATTTCATTTTTTAACACGACACATGGAAAAATATGTGGAATAGTTCTAATCTCCTCGACGTAAATTTTCTAAAAAACGAGTTCAAAATGAATTGTGACCAGTACTTAATAGTATTATGATTGTTACGGTGAGGATAGCTGCTAAGACTTGTTCTATTACGACAATGCAGCAGAAAAGGCTCTCCTAGGTGTGGGGGTAAAGTGAAATGACGCTTCTTAGCAAAAACAGTAGTGGAAGGAAATATCCATGAATCCTTTGCTTAAAAATACCTGATACTGTGAGTCTAGGATAAAACGAATGTCGCGTATACAGCCGGCCATTAAGTAACTTGCAGTGACGTACTTAAGAACACAAAAAAGTCATAAGAGTAAGGTAAGGGGCAATCCTCCGCGTTAGGCGAAAGGTCAACATTAAAAAATAAATAAAAACAGTGTGTTTTTAATTAAAAAACTGTCACATCGTTTTCGAAAAAAAAAATACGACAGTTTCTAATTATTTTATAAAAAAAAAGATATTTTTTTAATTAAAATCATCTTTGGCAATTGCTTTTAAACAGTTGCGGCGTATATGTCTTGAATAACCCTGTAAATCTTTTTGCGGTTAATTGATTTGCAGAATATTATATGAGATCCAAAATGAACCATTTAAACCACCTGCTAATGATCTTCTCATAATTGATTTGATCATAGAGAATGCAAATTCTATTCGATTAAGCATATAACTGTAGGTAAACAAAAGCATAACATTTACTCTTTTCTCAGTGAAAAAATGTTTGGTGATATGCGAGTGATGAATCTTCGCATTATCAAGGATAAAAATGCAATTATTGAAAATTAATTTTTAATTACATTTTTCAATCAATTGATAAAAAAAATAATGAACTATTCAGAGTTCACAGAGCCAACAAATGTTGTCAAAAAAGAACTACATTATCAGTTATTGCTGAAATCAAACTTATATTTGTTCAAAGTGTAGATAGAACAATGGCATTTGCTGGGTTCCCCCTCGAAGATCTACCCAAAGTCCGTCTTAAACACAGATGGAATCCAGATTCATCAATAGAAACCTTTAAAAATGTATCTTCAATATTCATAAAATTTTAAGCATATAGTTTTCTTTTGCTTTTACTAGATTCTGAGTTGATATTTGTAGACGTGTAAAATTATTTTAAAGTAATTTTGAGTGCGCAGATTATTCTTCTTATAGATTCAAGAGGGAGGCTTATAACGAATTTGTTTTCTATTTTTTCTCTTATCTGAAGGATTGTTATTAATGGGTTTATTTCTATCAATTCTTAAACAAAGTTATTTATCTCTTCAGTAATCTTCTTATTTGACGCCTTTCCTGTTTTTTTTTCTTAACGACTCTCGATTCATTTTTGTATAACCTTATAACATTTGTAACTGCTTGATAATTTACGTCTACTAGAAATGCCGCGTCTTTTACATTAAAAATATCCTCAGTTACCTTTTTAATGTGATTTTTTCTTTTTTCATTCGAAATCATATCGGTTTTCTTTTTAAATTCCGTCATTATAGGGGTTGTAAAAATTTTTTAAAACCGTTTGGTTATTTAAAAAAACGCTGTGGAAATTTTAAAAAACGCTGTGAAAATCTTAAATTTTTTTTTGGTTATTTTAAAAAACCCTGTTAGAAATTGAAAAAACGAGTTGAATTTCTATATTAAAAATTAAATATTCATTATTTTTATTAGAAAATAATTATTTAACCGTACAAAATTATACTTTCTTATTTTTATTTTGAATTTCTTTGTTTAAAACTATATATGCAGCTTCTGCTAGCAATTTAAGTCCTTTGAAATCATCAACATTTTTAAAATTAAAGTCGTTTGAAGTATTTTTATCAGAGTCCTTATAGGTCTTATTATCAGGGTCCTCATAAGTATTATTATAAGAGTAAGTATCAGAGTCTTTAAAAGTATTATTATAATAAGATTCATTTGAAGTAATATAATTCGTTACATTTAAATAGCCTAAACAATTATTTAAACTTGGTAATAAAGTAAATGTTTCATCTGATGAAGCATAATGATCGTTTAAATTTTCAATTTTCTTGAAATTCAGAACATCAAGTTTGTTTTTTTCATAATTATTAAAACCAGGATTATTATTATTTCTAAATTCATATAAGTCCATGATATTTGACAAAGGATAAACATAGTTTGTAAATTTACACATTCGAACTTTTTGTCGCTGATTTTGAAACCATATCTGAACAGATCGTGGTTTTATATCAAGAATTCGTGCGAGCTCTTCTCGGACTTCTGTACTTGGAAACATATTGATTCTGAAATATTTTTTTAGAATTGCTGAACGTGCTGGATTCATAATAGTACGATTTCTTTTCTCTTCAATATTTTTTTGCTTTTTTATCGAAAAATTGGTTTTAGCACAACATGAAGAATTAATGATCGTATTATCGTTGTTAACAATTTCATTGTTTATGATTTTTTTGCTATTCATATTGTTATTTATATTATTATTAATATTGTTATATATTTTATTATTAATAGTATTATTTATTTTATTATTATTCGTTTTAAAAGCCGGTTTAATTATTCCTTCTTGGATTATGTTTAATTGCGTCGGTTTGCTGGTTTTATTTATTTTAAATTCCAATTGTTTTTTATTTTGAATATTATAAATATCAATCGTGGCTTTAATTTTATTTTTATCAATTTTATTCTTTTTTTGTTTTATTTCTTTTTCGACACTATCTTGTTTATTTTTTTCCATAATCGGAAAAAAAATTATATTAATTATGTTTTAAATATCCAATCTAATTTGAAATTAAAATGTTTAAAAAAAATAAGATATTTTAAATCAATTTATGAAGATTATTGGGCTTTTAATGTTAGGAACTTCAAATAAAATGTGTTTTTTTTGTTTTAGAAAGTTTAATTTAGATAAAAAGACTTTTATTTGAGATTTTTGTTTTAATTTTTTTGTAAGATGACGTTTATTTCAACTGAATAGATGTGTTTTAAGTATTATTCATATGTCTTTAAAAGTGAAAAGATATTTTTTTATTTAAATTTTCGATCTTGCGCAAAATTTTATCCTGAAAAAAAAAGATTTTTCGTAACTAAAATGATTTTTATAGTTAATTGTTTTTTATAATTAAACTGTTTTTTATAATTAAAAACAAATCGAAATGATAAAACGTTTATTAATTAAATTTTGATAAAATTAAGAATTATTTCGAAAATACTATTCACTTTTTGGTTCATACCAGCATTACGCCTCCCCTCCCTTCATAAAAAAAATCAAAAACTACGAACATGACATAGTAAGTGATAATATAAATTTATCCATATAGTCAAATTAACTTATTTTAGAAATCAGTTTTCAATATAAGCCAATATTTTTAAGTTTAGTAATTTTCGGACTTAGCCCGAAATTTATTAAATCTAGGAATAAAGCTTATATTGGAAACTGATTTCTAAAATACAGTAAACCTTCTAAAACGTGAACATGATGGGACCTAATTTTTTTTGTTGTTCACGCTAAAATAACATGAACAAAGAGGAAAACAACTTTTTTTTATTGGATATTATCAAAATATAAAAGAATTAATTTAAGTTTAAAGCTTGTGAGATCGCTATTTTTTATTTAATGTATTGTTCATGAAAAAATATGGTAAATTGAAGCAGATGTATTTTTCTAACAACATTAATCATAGTGGCTTTAAATAATTTACTACACGTAGATGTGTCTTTAAAATTTTATTTATTGTTGTTTATGTATAAGATAGTCGGTTATTTTAGGATATCGACAGTCTTTATCGTTTTCTAAATCATCTTTTACTTCCCAAAATTTGATTATTTTTTCCGAAATAGTATAGTACAAGTTTATCTATTACTTTTCTAGCTTCTAAAGAAGTAGGAATACTATCAATTCTGATACACTTTCTGATGGAGCGTTTTCTTCTGATAAGTTACGTTGAGATAAATGTCCGCAGATTATATCATCGAACATTGTACTTTCGTTGTACAAAACAGACATAAATGTTAGTAAATCATTTTCTTGGTTGATTAAAAGATGTTTTACTTCTTTTAGTTCAACAAAATCGGGCTCTTTTGTTTGAAAAGAATTAGATATTGCCCTTTCTAAACATTTTTTCACGGTTTCAGTGAAAATCTTATCTCATGCTTTACCTATCCATAAGATGGAATCCAGAAGAGTAACTCCCTTCAAAGCATTTTTAAAAGTCATTTCATTGTTTAAATCCATCTTATCTGAAATATTAGAAAGCATTATTTTTTTATATTGATCTTTGAATACTTTGATATTTCTTTAGTCAAGAGGTAGAATTTTATAAGTTGTGTTTGGGGGAAGAGAAAAAATCTATGTTTGACAATTGCATGTTATTTTATGAATATGAGCGTTATCAAGCAATAGAAGAATTTTTCTATTTTGTTTTACCATCATAGTATTCAAGTCTTCAGCCCAATCCTTAAATATTTCACAGCTCCTCCAACTTTTTGAATTGTAAAAATAACGTGTTGGTAGTTTTTCATTTTTACATTTTTAAAACATCTAGGTCTCCGTGATTTTACGATCAGCACAGGTTTAAGTTTTTACCAGATCTACTTACTGAAAATAAAATAGTTATCATCTCTTTAGAAAATTTGCCTTTAGCTTTATCAGATTTTGTCATAGTATAAGTTCTTTTGTATGATTGCTTAAAAAATATACCCGTCTCATCACAATTGAAAATGTCATTTTGATCATATTCCAACAATTTTGTTTTGTACCTTCACTAAAATTCTCTATTTCTTCCATATTAACGAGACCAGCTTTGCCATTTATTTTCTTTGATCTGATATTGTTTCTCCTCAGGAACTTTTTAAGCCAAACATTTGAAGCATTTAAATTCCCTATCGATAGTTTTTTTTGCTATATGAATAACCTTTTTGAGTTATACTATCGGAAGTGACAGTAAGATTCAATAATAATAGCCTCACAAACCATTTGTAAAGGATTGTCTCTAATTCACTTGTTTTAGTAGCCGTAGAACGCGTTTTTTGTCATTAATATTTGTTTAAAAATCTTCTGATATATTTAATTTTGAAAGCTTATTGAGAAAATCAACAGAAATATTAAATTTTTCTGCCAGAAAAGCCGGTTTTTGTTGATTTCTGCTTTCAGAGCCATAGAAAGCGCCTTTTTGCTCCTATAGTTTCCTCCTCTTCGTTTTTGATTTTTTTCTTGTTCATGCTAACGGTTAATAAATAAAAAATTTATATAAAAAAGAGACTATATCAAAAAAAAATATGTTCATTGTTTACATTAAAGAGTTATTATGAATTGGGTTGAATTTATGAAAAAATATTCTCAAGGAACTATTTTTTAAAAAAATGTTCACGTTGTTCATGTTCACCTTAAAAGGTGTTCACGTTATAGAAGATTGACTGTATGTATATTTGACTATATGGTTGGATTTATATTATCACTTCGATTTAATATTTGGTAGTTTTCGATATTTTCTTCGGATGAAAGAGGTCTTAGGGTTTTATTTTTATCTATTTAACTTATTGTCAAGCATCACTTATCATCTTAAGTGATATTTCTAAATTTTATTTTTCGAAATTTCTAGAAAATTTAAAAAATGAAAATAATTCATGGAAACCCCTCTATGCATCGACGAACAACATCACCCAATCAAACAGCTCTGTGCTGTGAAAAATAACCGACCTGTAATCAAATATTCTATCTATTATATGTTGTTACTTTTCGGGCGGGTCCTTTTCGGCGTCCCTTAAGTTGAATTCAACAAGAAGCGACATCTTGATCAGAGACCACGAGGACATATTCTGGGCACACTAATTAAATTCTAAATACACATAAAATACCACAATAACAACCTGAAGAAGCTTCGAAATGTCAGAATACATCACCAATAAGACCTATTTGTATAAAGAGCTGAGTACCGCACGACAAGCAAACTTGCAAATTGTTTATATATACATAATTTTAGGGTTATTGATTTCCACCATCGACTCCAAATACTACCCGTTAATTAAGAAAGCTAATAATCCAAACACACTAATAACAACAATCTGCTAACAAAAATTCTCGACAAAACATTATCGCAAATATCTAAACATCTATCAAACGTATACCAAGATAACTTCTTGACTATAAAAGAACATAAGAGATCTATTGAAGACGTCTATGCCAGATTGAGAATTTGCGTGCACTGGTAAATATAACAAGAATCTATGAAAGTAGAAACGTCATTTTATCATGGACTACCGAGAAGAACACAACTTTAAATGTACAGGCTCAACATAACCAACATTTCTAATATATTCGAAATTCTTAAATACATGGAAGGTTATTACTTGAACAGAAAGATGCGGCACACACACGCGAACAACAGTCACATATAAACTTGAGATGAGAAGCATAAAACGAAGTCTCACAAAAAATACAGGTGATAGGGTATTTTAAAGCATTCAAAAGATCAATTTAGGGCACTTAATAACGAATATAAGAAGAACGTCAATAATCAGAAATCGAAATCACAAAATTTGGGCTTGCAAAAACAAAATCTATACAAAAATTCAGCAATTTATTGTAGATATTAATTGAAACCCTTACAGAGCAGTGCTAGATTCAGTATCAACATACAATTGTAAAAATAAAGTCATTGTGGAAAAAAAACAACATGAAAACATCACATATATATAATCAACAGCTCAACTAATTGATGGCAGTTCAATAACGACTAATGAAGAAGCTGATTTTACACTAAGACTTTTAAATAACAATAACACCGTATGAGATATCTAAAAGGGTCACCAGTAAGATGTAACATGACATTATACTCGGCATGGAATTTTTACTTAAGAATGAAGCACGCGTTAATTTTCAAAACATGGCTGTAGTCCTATATTATATAGTATATTAACTTGAAAACAACAATAGCATATCTGAATAGTATAAAAAGGTAGAATTTGAATAAAAATTTTACACATAAGACATTATCATGTTACCAGAAAATATAAAAAACAATTGAATATAACAGTCACATACCATACATAGATCTAATACCAGATGCTGTGCATGAAATACGATTAAAGGGAAATGGAGCTGTTTGGATGTGGTTCTTAAGAATTACTCTTGGTTTAAAGAATAAAGTATAAAATATAATAAGAACTCTTTAGGGACAACATAATAAGAAACACAATCATCTTTTGCATCTGCCGAGTCTCCCTATTTTGCAAAAATAATAGAGAAATAAGACTGGCAGAAGACTATCGTACGATCAATCGAATACTATTAAAAATACTTACGTAATTTCAAAAATTTGGGACATTCTATCACAATTAAAAGGCTTAACTATATTTCTAAAACTCGACATGAATTCGTGATATTATCAAGTGAGAATGAGAGAGTAAACTCGCAAAATATACCTTATTTTAGATAGAAAACACTAGATATGAATAGAACAAATACCATTTGGACTTAAAATGAACAAAAACCTTCCAAACGGTTATAGACTCTTTGTTCTCAAAATCAACTTTTGTTAAGATGTATCTAGATCAACGGGAGCCGAAGTGGAACTAACAAATCTCCAGGGGTCCATGGAACACTTAACGAGTGTCCAAAAAGAATTTTTTTATCGGAAGTGAGTCCATGAAAAGGTTTTAGGGGTCTATAAAAAATTTACTAGGTGCCTAGGAGGACAACTATATGTTAGGTATATTTGTACCGTTCTCTGTTTATTAATTCAGTGTTTCTCAAATTAGTCTACACGGACACCTCGGGGTCTTTCAGAATCTTCACGAGGGGGTAGGATATTGAAGGTACTTAGTATTCTTTAAACGTCTCTTAAAGTACTCTGGTAATTATTTTGGTGGGTCATGCTTAATATACGTATTTTTTTCTGATTTTACACCCTTTTTTAAAAAATTAAGCACATCACTTATGAAAAGAATTTAAAGATACGAAAAAATACCCCGAGAAGCCCTTTAGACCAAGGAAGAGATTTTTTTGTTACAGATGAATGAAAATTTACTTTAAAATGATTTTTCAAATTTGAATACCTAACATTTTTTAACAAGAATTATTATTGTAAAGAATGGCTTTAAATGCGTTAAATGGAAACAAATAATAGTCTATGCCAAAAGTACATCTTCGATAGAGGGCTATATCTGGGCTTGTAGTGCTCCTTGTAAAACATCATAAAATAAAAAAATAGTATTTTTGAAGGATATCGGCTTAAAAAAAGATAATATTTAAAACTATCTATAAATCTTTATACGGAAACAGTTTAAAAATATAGAATTTCAATTAAACGTATATATGTACATTATTGCTGGACTTGGAGAATTCTGTAGAGCAATCATAGAAGAACTATTGTTGATAAATGTGAAAAAAAATGCAAGTTACGTTGAGAAGAAATCCAAAATGGTAGTTTAAATTTATGAAAGCCTGTTTTTAAGAGTAAATAAAACATAGGTCGTTTTAAAAACTGTAAATGGTCTATAGAGTTTCGAAAGAAAAAGTAAAGAGGCTTTTTTAATTCCTGTTAATAACAGAAATCCATACGCTATTCGTCAAATTATAACTGATATTGTTTTCCCCCAGACGAAAAATACTTCTCGATGAATGAATAGCCTATGATTGTTCAATAAGAGAGTTGGGAAATGATTTATAACATAAAAATGTTAATCAATTACTTACTCTACAAATCCTTCAGATCCAAATATTCAAACTCAAAATATAGAAGGATTGTGTTCAATAACCAGTTTTTTTTAATCTTAAGTTGGTACAGTAGATGTTGGTTTTTACGACGCAAATTAAAAAAGCGTGCGTAAAAAGCACCTTTTGCGTAATAATCACCTTGTATAAAAAAATATAATTAAAGTTTATAATGTTTAATATTCAGGGCTCTTTGATAAATATCTTAAAGATTAAAAAATATAATCAAGATCATTTAGACAGTTTTTCTACATACTCGTAATTATAAAATCGGCACATCATTTATTCTGCTTTAAATTTTTGCTATTTTTCAAAATATTAAAGAGAGCCGCATATATATGAGAAAATTCAGATATTAGATGAACGTGATTATGTTAATCTACAGTATAAATATCTTTAAATGAACCAAATCACCATCCAACTTGTCTATTATTGTCTCATTGAATTTAAATCCTTGTTATAAGGTTTTTTTTGTAGGAATTTTCAAACAAGTCAGCTTTTTTCAACAATTTTTTCTTATTGTGATTGCTACATGATCAATAGAATTATTGATATATAAGAGCACATTTAGAATATTAATTTATTTAAACTTATGAAGTGACTATATCATTATCAAAATCTGTGTAAAATAGAAAAGTTGTAATTTTTTGTTTAACTTTTATCTAATGGATTTATGATTTCAATTCTATCCGCTGAATAATTGAGGTTTCGTTTTAAAATGGAAACAACAATTTTGATTTTTGTTCTGCTATTCACTATATGTTAGAAAAATTATCAAATATAATCAAAATATTAAGTTTTTACGATTAGTCAAGCTTTAAATCTGATATATAATCTAAAAAGACTCTCTGAAAGCCATTATTATTTGTCAGACCGGTAAGAAATATTATAAAAATCGTAGTAAATTCTAAAAAGGGTCTCGAATTCTTCGATATCTTGATCAGTAAAGGTTTTATCCATTCGCCAAACAAGTTAACCCTAACATAATTATATATCCAGTCTTGTTTTGCTATATACTTTTATAATCATTTTTTATCATAAACATAGGATCTATCTGAAATTTTTTTTATAAAGATTTGTTTCGTCAATATAAAATATTTCTCTCTTAGAATATCTAATGATCTCTTCTTTTAAACAGTAATTAAAGAAGAAATTGGCTTTATGTCTGCACGTATGATTTTAAATGTCATCAAACACCGTCAATTTTATCTTTTTATAATTTTATTTACTATATGATCGTTAACTTTTTTTCTCCTGATCATATTTTTTTCTTATATAAATCTAATACAATAATTTTAATAACTTAAAAATAAACCGCTATGAGGTATTCTCTCGGCTTTATATTCCGTTATATAATACATGTGTATTATCTATATAATTCGAAAAAAGGCTTACACTGTTTTGGATGAAATGAGATTACATTTAGGAATTAGGATTAAGGAAAATTTTAAGAGTTAAATGGTCGACTATGATTATTGGTTTAACAAAGGAGAGAACAAATTCTTATTGGTTTATAAAGGTATAAAATAAAACAGGAATTCATAAACATAATTTTGGAATTTCTTCTTTTTATTAATTTCTTGAAACCTCTGATGGTATTCAGAGAAAAAAAACCACTGTATTTTTTTTGTATATTTGATAAGATTAACCTATGTTTACAAAACATGAATGTTTTTTTTATATTGTAAGACTATTACACAGTTACATTGCATATTCTGAAAATATATCTGGTGAACTTGTCTTAAAGATAACTTCTCTTGCTATATATGCTTTTCAAGTATTTTTTTGCTCGTATAAATTTGCGTAAAAATTTATGTGTTACAAGGTTTTCCACTAATAAATGGAAAGTTTCCATTATAAAATGGAAAGTTCCTATTAATAAATGGAATGTTCCCATTAATAAATGGAATGTTTCCAATAATAAATGGAATGTTCCCATTAATAAATGGAAAATTTTCAATAAAAAATTTAAGGCTTACACCTAAAGAGTTTAAAGTTTACACTTGAAGAATTTAGATTTCTTAAGTATAAACTATAGTTTTATAGGTGTAAACTTAAATTTTTTACAGATTTCTCCCCAAAAAATAGAAAGTTTTTTTTTAAAAAAATGTAAAGTTTCAATTAAAAATAGAAAGCTTACACTTAAAAAAATTTAAAGCTTACACCTAGAAAATTGTAGTTTACACTTAAAGAATTTAAATTCTTCAAGCGTATACTTTAAACTCTCTAGGTGTAAACCTTAATTTTTTTATTGAAAATTTTCCATTTATTAATGGAACATTCCATTTATTAATGGGAACATTCCATTTATTAATGCGGACATTCCATTTATTAATGGGAACTTTCCATTTATTAGTGGGAAACCCTGTAATTCAATTTTTTTTAATATTTTTAAAATTCTATCATAATATATTTTTTATGTTTTAAATTTCATTTTAAATTATTTTTTTTAAAATATTTTTAATTATAATCAAAGGTAGCCACCTTATTTGTAGCCATCTTTCTAAAGAAGACCCAATACTTTTATCTAAATAGACTTTTTTAAAAAAAACTATAAAAATAATACACTTAATCTAAAAACTAAAATCTGCCCAACCGATTTCATTAAACTGAAAACAATAATGTGATAGCAATTACAAAAGTATCAATATTTTGTCGAATGAAAAATAACCAAAATAGTGCCCGAAAATGTTATTATTGAAAAATAAATATTTAACCTCATTTATAAAATTATAAAATATAAATTTTCTTTTAATTTTTTTGAAGTTGCCATCAACAATAATATATTGCATAATGATTTAAATAAATAGCTCGTCATGATGATAATAAAAATCTTGTTTAATAAAAAAACAAAATTTTTGAATGTAAAATGCATCTATTTTTAATTTTTATTTCATTTTCATTAAATTTACACCTTAAATAAAAAACCGAAATCGTTCAAAAATTATACTTACTCGAAAACTTTTCGAAAATATATATAGTTTACCGTTGTTAATAAAATAATTTTAAAAATGTGTAAATTGTAAGTAATTAGAATTGCGAGATGAGTTTATTTTAATAGAGAGATATAAATGTAAAGTTTATAGTAAAAAAATGCTTATATAGATATTGGTTAACACTTTGGGGCATTATATAATATTGTCGGTTTTAAAAAACAGGTCAGTATAAAAAAACGGTTCGTTATAAAAAATTTAAAAATTAACAGTATTGATAAATAAAATTTTTAAGGTTTTGTCAGATTATTTATTTGATTGTTAGTAAGGATTATAAGCAATAAGATTAGAATAACCATGCATGTTTTTAGGGTCTTTTTTAAAAGCGAATTCAAATAGGTAACCTTCTAAAAATTGACTTGTAATACCATGCTTATTACGAAGTTTATTTATTACATGACATCACAAATTTCGATAGGTTGTGTATGAATATTTGAGTCTTCAGGATCTACAAAGTTTATACTGTGATTTATCACAAAATGTTGATACAGAGACCAATCTAAAAGCTTATTATATGCTGCCCACCTCTCAGTAATAATAATTGTATTAGAGCAAGAACATGTGAAACTATTATGGAAGGATGGAATAAACCCTTGTATCGGGTAAAGATATTGAAAAGCATGTACAAGTAGCTCTTTATATCATTCAAAGGACCCAAAATTGTTCCCTTAATTTCCCCCGATTATATCTTCTTTTAAAAAATAGTGATTCATCGATCTCTACTATTTTTTTATTTCACGATGGATCCAAACCTCTCAATTCAGAATTTTTTTGAGCAAAAAATTCATAATTCGGCAAGAGTTAAATATAAGGGCGGAGGGAAAATTATAAGGGCGGCGGAAAAAAAATAATAAGAGTTAATGGAAAACTAGAGAGGAAATTAAAGGGGTGGGAAAAAAATTTCGTTAATTTTTTCTCTCTTTAATATGAATTTTGCTATTTTAAATTATTTTAAATTTAAAGATTATCAAAAATTTATTATAAAAGCGGAGAGAAAATTAAAAAATAGAAAGAAACATGGTTCTTACCGGGCCACCAGCCCCCCTAAAAAGGGTAAAGTCACATTCCCATGAGCATAACATGATTCTTATATATAAGCTCAAAATTACGAGATCTTACCAAATATGAAATAATTATATCATAA
>SDVU01000446.1:0-13311 GCA_016256075.1 Dictyocoela muelleri | reverse complement strand
ATAATAATAATAATAATAATAATAATAATAATAATAATAATAATAATAATAATAATAATAATAATAATAATAATATAAACAATTTTAAATATAATGTTTTGATATGTTATCTTTACATAATGCTAGTACGATTTTCTTCCCCATTGCACAATCTTCATTTCTCACTATCATGACCTTACTAATTTAATCTCACATGAATTATTGTTCGGCATCTGATAGGTATGAATTTCAACGCACACTAATTTCCTTCTATAGTGTTAGTGTCTACATTCGTTAAATATCCACGAAGTTTCGGCTATTATTTACTGTAAAATGAATGTAAACATATTCACTAAGACTGTTGTATCCTCGCCAACAATCTGAATATATAATAGACCCTAGCATTACATGCTTCCTTACGAAAGCATTTGGAGTAGCAGCACTCGTTTTTCTATTTCGACTTTAATTATGCGCCTTTTTTCTGTGCTCTCGACCATCCCGTACCTAAACTTTTCAACGTGATGACCCCGATTAAATTTTCGCTTACTTATTTCTGTTTCATCGATTTCAACAATTTTTCGACCCATTATTTTCTCCAAGGTTTCCATATACCTAGGTACAATTTTATTACTCAGTTTGCTTATTAACCTAGATATGGAAGATTTATTAATATTTAAAATGTAAGACGACAATCCGAAAAAATGCCTTAGGCATTTTTTCGGATTTTTTTTGCGGCGTCTTATATGAAAAAATGCCGCCAAAAAAAATATTCAATAAAATTTAAAAATAATTTATAATGATAAAATAATTTAGATCTACCGGATTTTTCTTATTATTATTAAAACATTTGGCTTTTCCCCTATTATAAAATAATTCGATCTTAAAACAAATATTAAATTAAATAATTAAATTCATCATTTAAACATTTTTTCCCTTTACATAAATAAAAATAACTTTGAGAGAATTCGTCACTTACCTTATAGTTAAAAGTTTTAAACTAAGCCTGTTGCACAATTACTCTATAATTGTGAGTAAAGGGGTTTTCAGATCTAAAAGTTTATATTGTAAACTTTTTGTATGTCGTAATTTTATATAAAAAACTTCTTGTTAAATCAGGTTTATAAAAATGAAGTAATTAAATTTAGTAAAAAAAAAGTATTTTATTAGAACACACTCTCCCGGTGTAATCTTAAATCTGAAGGAATTTTTTTTCTAGAATTAGAACGTATTATTGGAATTCCTACAGATCATGTATAACAAAGCTAAGCTTTAACATTGATTGTTGTTTATAATTACTATGACCATCAAATATTTAAATAATTTAAATAAATGGTTTTTCGCAGAAATCATGATATTACAATCCCCTACTTATATTGATTTAGAAATTCTTTTTTTTTATATATATAACAAGTTTAAATTAATCAGAATGTGTCGGTTTTTTCTCCTTTAAAGAAAAAATCCTATTAGATCCATCAATTAAAAATATATTTTTTTTTCGAAAAATACATTATACTGTTTTATAATATAAATTTTTTTTAAATTTATTAAATTATTTTTTTTTGGCGGCATTTTTTCGGATATAACGCCGCTGAAAAAAATCCGAAAAAATTCCCATAACATTTTTTCGGATCGGGATTAAATTTTTGGCTTACTTATTTTTGTTTCATCGATTTCAACAATTACATTCGGCCCAATTATTTTCTCCAAGGTTTCCATATACCTAGGTACAATTTTATCACTCAGTTTGCTTATAAACCTAGATATGAAAGAATTATTAAATAATAAAATGTAAGACATGGATATATGTGCATGTATAATAACCAATACTGGACAAGATTAAGTTTCATATTAATAGATATTCGATTAAAATCAAACACGGAAATGTAAAATAAAGAGATTTTCATCTTACAAGGTGGCTAGAAGATCGAAAGATTAAGTTTTTTTACAATCATTATTATTTAACTTACTTAAACAATTCGAACACTCTATATTTTTTATTTTTTCTCTGCACACTTCGTTAAATATATGTTTTAAAAAATTTTCGACATTATTAAAAAGGGTATTTACTGTAAAAAAAAACTATACTATCTCTCATTTGCCCTACAGTGCGCAACATTAGCCAAAAAATAAATAAATAAAATTGAATAATAAAATCAAACAAATAAAATTGAAACAATAACAATATTTTTTTAGATTTTGTTTATTTAAATTTTCTTATTTCAATATTATTTATTAAATTTTATTTTTCAATTTTATTTTCCCATTTTATTTTTAAATTTTATTTTTAAATTTTATTTATTTAAATTTTAATTTTCAATTTTTTTATTTAAATTTTATTTTTAAATTTTATTTATTTAAATTTTAATTTTCAATTTTTTTATTTAAATTTTATTTTTCAATTTTATTTATTTCAATTTTATTATTTAAACTTTTTTATTTCAATTTTATTTATTGAATTTTATTTTTAATAAAAAAGGGGTGTGAAGAATAGCACGGTAATCTCACTTTTTGAAATTTATTTACAATTTGATATAAAATTTGTAAAATAATTTAAAGGGGGTTTAATATGCAAACAGGCTATTAATAAATTTAATATTAAAAAATAATTTATTTTTTAAAATCAATTTAATTCAAAAGTGGTTTAATGTGCAAGGGAGGTATTATGTTGCACAAGCCTTAGACAATATCTCTATAAAATTTTTATAAATTACAAAATATAGAAATGTCAAATTATAAAAAAAATTCTTACATTGTTTTATATACATATTTTATAAATCAGTTTTTTCATATAAGACGCTCAGCAAGTTTATAAAAATTCGATTTCTTAAATATGTATATAAAACAATAAAAGTAATTTTTTATCATACTTTTACATTTTATATTTGGTAATTTATAAAAATTTTCTAAATATATTGTTTAGTAGACCTTAGGATCGAATATACTTGTAAATTCTAATTATTGATAGAATTGTTATAAAAAAATTCCAGGTGAGACTTCGTGCTGCGTTCGAAGAGAGTTCGCGTGCTACCTTTTTTTGTTATATATTTATTCATCAAAATTTTTTTTGTCTTTTTTCCGATTTAATAAATGATTAGTTATTCATTTTAATAGTTTGTCGAAAAAAATGCAAATTTCGACAAAAATTAATGCAATTATTTGACTTTGTCGATAAATTGCGAGCCAGATAGCTCGCTG
Organism: Dictyocoela muelleri; assembly: GCA_016256075.1. Lineage (NCBI taxonomy): Eukaryota > Fungi > Microsporidia > Dictyocoela > Dictyocoela muelleri. The sequence goes on along the minus strand of SDVU01000446.1, from coordinate 10,137 downwards.
TTAAGTCTCTTGAGGGAAAATTTAAGTATCGTTTTTGAATCTCGCTGACGTCACTCTTTAATCAATAATGAGTGAATGGCATTGAGCGTTCATAACTATAGAAATATAGTAGTAATATACAGTTGTTCAGTGTAGTATAGCTAATTAAGACTTGGTCTAATATTACAATAAAGCAGAAAGGACTCTCCTAGATGTGGGGATATGCGGCGACGCATATCGGCAAAAAGTAGTAAAAAATAAAAATTCATGAAAAGGCTACTAATTACCTGTATCCCGTCGAGTCATTGATGAAACGAAAATCGGTATACAGCTGGGCTTCTGGGTAGCTTAGGAAGTGACGTATTATTGGAACACCAAGAACCAAAGGTCATGGACCACGGTAGGAGAAAACTCTCGGGTAGAGAGCTATTGATGTTGTTCACATGAATATATATGTCGAATAATTGCATTGCCATTTTCTAAAACTATTTTCATTTTCATAGATAGAAGTCAATTGCAACTTTTGGATCTTGCGCCAGATGTTCTGTGAAAAATAAAAAAAGAAAAATCCCACCGCTTCTTCCCCAGTAAATGTTTTGAAAAATGCTTAAAAGCTGCCTTTTCAAATTAATCAAAATATATTTAGGATTTTTTTTTAATATTTTTTTATTAAAGATTAAATGCTTTTATATAAGCACTCATTATTATTTTTTTCATTTATATATAAAATAATCGAAAGAAATTTTTATTTATTAGTCCTATAATAGTATATATTTGTTCATATTGTATGAGATGTTTTGAAGGTATCATCACTAATCATATTTCACTATTCTCTAATGAATTAGATTGCTGTTTGTTGAAAAAAATTAAAATTCGCTCACAATCTTCTTCACAGAATCAAATAGATGAAATGGATTATTATCATGCGACTTTAAATTTTCTTCAAGAATATCAGAATGTTTTTTCAAAGAAATATTATTGGATTCCCGAGTTCTTCGAATATTTTCAATTGAATATCGGTATTTAGAAGAATACTTACAAGATTCGATGATTGTTTGTAACAAAAAAGCATCTAAAAAACTATGGCATTCTCTTTTTTGTTTCGCCGGATATTTTTTAAATAAATTGTATCATGTCTTATCTTCGTTTTTGCCATAATCCGTTAATTTAGTGAGGTATTTCCTTAAAAACTATATTTGTACTAGTGGTATAAAATCTACATTACATTTTCAATCATCACCTCTACATATTTTTTGCACTATTTTAAGACTCTTCAATATGATAGCAAATACTAAAAACATTAAAGTTTTTTTTTTCTTTTCTTATTTTTTTTGTTATTTCATATTTCATGACATGGGTAAAAAAATTGCGTCGAAAATCTCATGTTTTGGCCTAGTAAATCGGAACTTTCACGACGGCCCAGCGGGACGAAACGTAGAATAACTGGCTAAATCCGCCTATAAATGCAAAATTGCTCCGTTTTATAAATTTTTGTTTAAGGTCCTTAGAACATGTGATAAATAGAATTGTGTTCTATACACTAGACGCAGGAAGATATTTGATATCAATAAAAACATAAAAACGTACAACTATAAAAATTGATATGGAGAGTAGTGACTTGTAAATACACACATATAATTGTAATATTAACTTAAAAATAAATAATCTGAAATTAAAATAAACATATATAGATTAAATATTAAATATATCATAATTAGGAATTTTTTTAGCAATAGGTAAAACTGTAATTAGCCATTAAGAATTATTTTATAGAAAGAAAGTAACAACTTTAAGTTTCTAGATATAATAGGCACTGTTTCTATGTTGTGTTTTAGTTATCAAATGTTGAATATCGGTAATTTAAGTTATAGAAATAAATATAAAAGGTGTCATTATATATATATGCTTCTGTAAAAAGCTTTAAATTACAAAAAGGTATTTATAATGAGAATAGTAACAATTAGTAAAAGATACTCCTTACGATACTGAAAAAAACCATATCGCATCTCAATCGTATCAAGCTGCGAGAGACAAAGCAGCAAAGATCGAGACTCCTACCATTTTTAGTATAAAGTTTTTTCATCTTCTCGAGGAATGAATAGAAAAGAAATAAAATATACATATTTTCAGTTAAAAGATCTTAGGATTTTAAAAGCTATACACGTAGAGAAAAATAAATTTCGCAATGATATATCGTGATAAAAGAGTCAAAGAATGGTTCTGTGTTTATGAAGCCGAATATACATTCTCGTTTTTTGGATATAAAAATATGAATTGTTCAAATTTTGTGCTGGTAAAAGTCTAGAATCTCAATACAAATTTAAGGAATAAAAGTGGTACAATTAATAAAAAAAAGTATTTGAATTTTTGAAATCTTGAAAAATTGATGATACTATCATTTTAACGTATCTTTTGAAATTTCTTTCGCCACGTATAATCAATCACTTTTCTTTACATTAGAAATTCTATTACAAGAACTTATTGAGCATATAAAAATAAGGAAACTATAAAAGATAAAGATCGGATTTTTCAAAAAAAATGTAAACCGAGAACATAAATCTAAACAAGTTGTAATAAAAAAATTATATGTAAAATGCTATAATGGCGGCAAGACAAAGCACAATGCAAATGAATGTACATACATTAAGCGTTTTAATAGTAATAAAATGTCTAATAATCAAAATGATAATGAGGATGTAATAGATAAAAATATTAAAATATGTCGGCTATATTGCTATTATAGAACTGGTTCGTGTGTTAATTCAAATTTCGAAATTTTTTTACATACTGCGCTGGTCAAGCGCTGAAGAGTAAGATAAATAAATTGAGATTAAACTTTTTTTATCTAATTTAAATCCTTTAATATTAAAATTTTCTCGTTTAGAGGCTTCTCTATTTGAGGGTAGCTGAACCATCTCTTTGGTGTCTCATGGTTCATCAAATTTTGATTTCCTATATAGTTTTAAATGAAGGGAAGGAGGTAAACTTGGAGGGGAAACTAATATTATGAGATTGATCAATTTTGTGTTTTGATGAATGTGTTGACACCACATCTGCCTCTCTCTGGCCGTTCTTATGTTGTTTATTGACAGCTTTTAAATCTTATTATTTACGATTGCACGCAAGTTATTTTTATTATCTGAAACTGTTAAGACTTCGTATGGGCCTTTCAAAATAGTGTCGATTTTGTCTGAAGAAAAATTCTTTTGTAAATAAAATAACCTAGCTTATAATCGTGTTTCTCTTTTTTTTAAATGTTTTTCATAAGTTTTTTAATGTATTTTTATTGAATTCTCTCTTATATCTTTGTAATTTATATTCACTCTCTCACTATCACTCTTATATATAAGTAAATTCTTATATACTTATATTGGGCCATACCCAGTAGAAATATTGTCTAACAGGTTTATTATCTGAAATATGTTATTTTTTAATTCATTCAATTTCACATTTCTGCTGATTCGTAAAAAAAGCCCTATTTCTTTATTAATCCTCTCTACAATTGAATTTTCGGTAGGATTATTCGGAGATGAATATATATATGCTTTATATTGCATCTTCGTAATAATTCATAAAAATTTGTTGATGTAAATTGGCGGCCGTTATCTGTAAGTATTTTTTTTCGGTGGTTTATATTTATTGATCCACATTTGTTCTAGTTTTTTACATACTGTACTAGAGTGATTATCAAAAATGATTTCTGTTTCAGTGAAGCGCATAAAAATATCAGTGCATACTAGTAAATAAAAATGATTTTTTGTGTTTTTAATTTTAAAATGTTTTGACTCTATCGGGCCCTTTATATCTAAATCAAGTATGTCGTCCGTTTGATTTGTGGTGTTCTTATAAATCGGTATTCTATAGTTTGATCTGAATGTATTTTCTGAGATGAATATTTTGCAGTTCGTACATATTCTCTTTATTATTTCCCTAACGCCACTAATTTTTAAACGTAGCTCGATAGTTCTGATCATTTTTCTATAATCAGGGTGTATTAATTCATGATGTAATTTTATAATAAATTCGCATATTTTATCGGTATTTTCCTTTATGAAGTTTTTGTTCAATTTATTTTTGTTTAAAATATCTTTAATTAGGGAATTGTAGAATAAATATTTTTTGAGGTCTATCTGTTCGTCTTTCTTCAAATTGTTCTCGTGTATCAGCTTCAAATGAGATCTTGATAGTGTGGCAGCGTCGTTTTTTTTATTCCTGGTATGTGTTTTAAGCTATAGTATTACTCTTCCAGTATCATTTTCTATCTATTTATGTGTTTCGACAAGTCTCCTGGGATTATCAGGTTTTTAATTATCACTTAGAATATTAATTTTAGAATTCAATATCAGCGGCTGAAAATGTGTAAGTCCTTTCAACAATTCTAATGCCTTCTTCTTAATTATGGTATAGTTTTTCTCGGATTTATTATATGTGCTACTATAGTGCCGACAATTTTACCGTCTTGATATAGTACAGCGCCTATACCTTCTTCAGATGCATCTGTATTCATAAAGAACACTTTGTTAAGATCCGGTATAAGCAATGCGGGGCGTTTCCTAATTTCGTCGACGATTGCTTGAGCCAAGGATGTATCTTCGTCATTCCGGTCTATGTCTTTACTTTTTCCTTTTAATTTATTGTAAAAGTGTTATATTTTTTGAGATAGGTTCTTTACATAAGATCTGAACCAGTTGAGAAACCCCAATAACTTCTATAGCTTTTTCTTAGTGTTGCAGGGTACGATTTTATAATTTTCTAGTTATGTAATACATGGCCTAATTTTGTTATGAAAAACTTCATGTCCTAAAAATTCTATTTTCTATTCCGAATTAACTTTTAGAAATATTTATCGATATGTTGTTATCTCCAAACCTCTTAAATACTGTTTTTAGAATAACTATTGGGTCTTCATTTGTCCATGTGCAAATCAAGACATCGTCTAGATATATGTGAACGTTGTCTATGCCCTTTAAGATGTATTTCATTGCTTGTTGAAATGTTGAAGGCGCGTTACAGAGGCCGAATGGCATTCTCTTAAATAAAAGCATTATTGAGTATCTTGAAAAACGTATTATCGATATATTCCTTACCCATCTTTATCTGATAGTATCCTTGGTTCATGTCTATTTTTCGAGAAATAAGCATTTCCATTTTGTGTAGAGAGAATATCGGAGATATTTGGGATGAACTGGTGCATTTTTTTAATTATCGAGTTGAGATATCGATAGTCCACAACAAGTCTTTACTGCACGTTTTCCTTTTTGATTATAAATGCTGGAGATAAGAGCTCCGGATTCTTTCTTCGATTATTTTATCTTTAATTAGTTGATTAAGGTGATTTAAAACTTCAATTGATAAAGAAACAGGCACTGTGTATTCCTTAAAAATTTTATTGAATTTACCTTTCAACACGATCTTGTGCTCAACATCCTTAATTAATCCGTTTGGTGAATTATTTTTCATCAATTTTCACTTCTCTTTTTATTCCTTTATCCTCATTGATTGAATAAATTTCTGATTTTTCCTCAATTCTTTTCTCCATAATTGGTTTCTCAATTTTACTCAGTTCCACTTCGTACTTTATTCCGTCAATTCTCATTATTTCGTCAGCTAAGTTTAGTTACACGTCGTTTTCGACCAAGAACTTCATTCCGAGGATTGGCATTTCACTTTACTATTTATTATATGAAATTACTAGTATGAGTGTTGCTATTGTCGTTAAATAGAATGAAAGAGAGATCGGTTTCTTTGTAAATGGCTAGTTTTCCATTTGCTATTTCTGCAACTATAATTTCACAAGTTTCACCGTTTTCAGACATAAATGTTTGGCTCACTTACTCTGTATATAATTATATGCGGCGCCAGTATCAACTATTGCACGAGTTTCTTGCCTGCATATTTCGAATGGTATTAGTATTATTCTTGGTTTGTACTGAGGTTCTTTGATTGTGAGATCTTATTATCTTTATTTACATCTTCACGGAGTTGTTTTTTTACTGCACTCGTTACTACTGTGAGATCTGGATTTATGGAAGGTATAGAATTTATTATTGTTTTTTTTGTGATTTAAATTTTCGAAGGATATAGGTTTATGTAAATTTTTTTAAAAGGGTATATCTATATTTGTTTTTTAAAAATGTTTCTGTTGTTGATATGGGCATTTTTCGTATTTTATCAATTAAGAGGCTGTCTAGATTTGCTAGGGTGTTTATTATGTTGCTATATGGACATCCTGGTAATTTGCGATATCATAGTTGACCATATCCTCCAGTCCACTAAATAACACTTCTCATTTTTTTTAACTCGACTATGTCTTCTGACCAACCTAAACAAAATGCTAATTTTTTGCATCGAACATTGATTTCCTTTATGTATGCTCCCAATGTAAAAAGTCTTTTTGTTTTATATTATTGATTATTCGTTGGTATTTGTAGGCACTGTCTGGATTATATTAAAGCGCAAGTTATCTTTTAAGCATGCCTTCGGACGAGCTTGAAACACCCACTTGGTATTGAATATTCATATCGATAATTTGTGTCAGTATTTCACGCTGTGTTTCTTCATTCCACTTGAAAATCCTAGATGTTTCTTGAAATAATGTGAACCAATTCAATAGATTTTGATGTTCAATTGATATCAATTTGTTAATTCTGTGTATTATTTTCATTACTGTATATTCGTTCTTAAACTCAAATAAGGCAACATCAAATTTTTCGTCGACACTAACTACTTGGCGTATGCATTTTACCTCGAATCAATTTCATTCAGTAATTAGCGGATTGACATATTCGATATTGAGCTCAATATGCGCTTGTCAAGCGCTGAAGAGTAAGATTAATAAATTGATATTAAACTTTTTTATTTAATTTAGATCCTTTGGCATTAAAATTCATCTCGTTTAGAGCATTCTCTATTTGAGGGTAGCTTGAACCATCTCTTGTGTGTCTCATGGGTAAACACAGTTTGATTTTCTTTATAGTTTTAAATGGGGGAAGGAGGTAAACTTATAGGGAAATCAAATATTATGAAATTGATCAATTTTGTGTTTTGATAAATGTGTTGACACCACACATACTATTGGAAATTTTCGATTACAATAGATGCTAATAATTTGATATCTCTTATGTATATAAGTAATTAATACTATAAGAAGGTTTTTTTATATATAGACTAGAAATCTAAAGAAAAAAAATCATTTAATATGTTAAAATTCTTAAAGGCTATGTTTCAGGTTTAGTGCAATATAAAAAATAATTTTTAATAGTGAATTACAAATATCATGACTAAAAATAACCGAGAAAAACCAAAATAAAAACTTAGAATATACCTATAATAAATTTTAGTACAAAACAGATATCTCTAAAACTTGTAGAAAACCTAATCTAATTGAATAAATATAAAAAAGAAAGCGGTTCCTTATTGTGTCATTTGTAGTGGTAGTAGAAAAAGGTTAGGAATCAACGTTTTACATTAGAAGTACGCGGTTTAATGATATCATTGATTTTAATTATTCATAATTTTAAATATAAGAGAAATCTTGCATAGTTTACATAGAGTAAAATGTTTTAGTCAGAAGGAATTTAAAGACCGATCTTTCCCAGAGCCTTTAAGATTGAAAGAAGGGGGAAAGGCCATTCTTATGCGAAGACAATAGATTAATTCTGTTTATTAAGATGACACTGTATTTTAAAAACAGCATGGAAATCATACAACTAGGAATGTATATGGTTTTAAAAGAATATATAGGTAATAAATATTTTTTTCAATTTAAATATAATAGTAATTGTTATTAATCATAAGGAATATGGTATGAACTTAAAAGATGTTAATACAAGAAAAAACAATTTATTGTCAAAGAAACGATAAAAGGCCGTATTAAGATAAAGAAATTACATTTTTTTAAAATGAATAACAGAAAACCACTAGTGCGCCATATCAAAACGATCAGAAGGCAATTTAAATTTTTAATTTCAAAAAAAAAGAATGTAGAGAAAATTCATAGAGGAGATAAATTATAATAGTATGTTTTTTACCTATTTTCAGAAATATTGTAGCCATTTTATGGATTTATTATAATGAAGAGCTTTTTGTAGACAGATGAACAAACCAAAATTTTTCGATATAATGAAAACTATTGTGTCTAAAATACTCGAATTGAAAATGCCGGGTCCGAATAAACGATTTTGTCTCAAAACTTATGCTTCTACTATTGGAATTGTGTATTTTACAAAACAACTCGAATTGCCAATAGCATATATACTAAAAATATAAATTTCCTCAGAAGAAACTATACAATTACAGTAAAGAAATTTATATCAGTTCTATAGTCTATGGGAAAATTCCAAATATAATTGTAAGTAATTCATTTTATATAATACATATCATAAGTAAGTAAGATAATTAAGGAAAATAGAGATTCCTAAACGCAGAGAATAAAAAGATGAATAAAAAGATTAGAAAATTAGGTTTTGTAAGTTAAATACACCCAAGGTGAAAACATTTTAAGAAACAACACACTAAGCAGATTGATAAATGGTGGTATCAATAATTTAAATATTAATACAATTTAATTAATTTAAACAGTGAAGAAATAAATAGACGATAATCAAACACATATGAATACTGGACATCGTAAGAGTTAACAATACAAAAATATAAATTATGAAATTTCGTATCCTAAGCCAAAATAAATAATATTCTTTCAGATTGTGATAGATACAGAAATATAGACAAATCAAGATATAACCCTAGAAATTGGTCAAAGCTTCGAGCCCGAAAAAATAGTATCATTTATATCATGGAAATGAAGAAAGTGTTATGTTATCGACTTAATAAATTATTTTAGAAAAAAAGTCTAAAGTGAAACTTTGAAAAATAAACTTACGGTGAATAAAATAAATTTCCTGACAGAATACCTTTCGTAATCTAAATTCAGAACGATTCTAATGACAATGGCCAAGAATTTTCATTTCAAAATGTACCAGATTGTGTCATAAAAACAATATTGTAATAAATTTAATGTTAATTATTATCAACCGAGTAATGGGTGATATAACGAATGAAGGAACCCATAGGAGAGTCTCTCAAAAGAACTAAAGTAAATATGAATAACATTTTCCAATGATAATCGAATCATTCAAAGACATTTTTTTATCGGGACATATGAATGTCTCTTAATGTGGCCTTGCATAATTTAAATAGGTCAAAAATCCGTGAGAAAAGGCAAAATTTATAGAAGAATTGTTAATCAGGAAAATAAAAATCATGAAACATAATTTAATGTAAACGATGAAGTGTATATTAGCAATGAATTAATAATTACGAAAATAGATCCTGAGTTTCTAGATAAGACTTAAAGTAGGCAAGATATGAATTAATTCGTTTAAAGGATGATGATGGGTCAAAGAGTGTAAGGAATGTGTCACGGCAAAGTTTAATAGATGATTTTTGTTTTGAAATTTAAGTATATTGTTGATTGATCAGTAGGGTTTTTTAAAAGGTTTAAATTTTTTTTCTAGAGAATAATAGGATTTTGTTTCGATATTTGTTTAAATTATTTCTCGTGGTTATAAAAGGTTATTTTACTTGCAGAAATAAATATAAAGAGTTTATTTTAGATAATATTTCTTCTAAAATAGCTTTTAATTTTGAAAAGAATTCCCATAATTGATAGAAAAATCGGTACTACTCAGGTCAACACCCTCAAAAATTTCTGTTTGAAATTTTATAAAATATATACATATAGTAGTATTTTTAAGAGATAAATTCTAGAATGTTAGTATTTTGTAGTAATCGTTCTATATTACCTAATTTAGATTAATTTCGCTTCGCGAAATTAATCTAAATTAGGTAATATATAACGATTACTACAAAATACTAACATTCTAGAATTTATCTCTTAAAAATACTACTATATGTATATATTTTATATAATTTCCAACAGAAATTTTCGAGGGTGTTGACCGGTTTATAATTTAACATCTATTTAAAAAAAATTTTTTACACCCTTATGTTTTGGAAAATAGATAAAATGGTGATTGCAAATTTTTTTCAATGATTGATAAAACTGAAGACATTATAGAAATATTTAAGGAACTTGATATTATTCATGAAAAAAAGAAATGTGTTGGTTGCAAAAAAATAATGGTTCAACAAAATAAA
>SDVU01000445.1:0-13319 GCA_016256075.1 Dictyocoela muelleri | reverse complement strand
TATTCTTCAGTTAAAATTTTTAAAATAATTTTTATGGAATCCCTACCGCGTGGAATTTCAACCGCCTTTGACATTTTATTATTCAAAATATATATTTTGGTAAATATTTTTTTTTAAAAAAAAGATAATAAAATGTGGTTGTATAAAAATTAAAATTTATAAATATAATAGGAAAAAATTATATTTATACAATAATAGATAAAATCTAAATATCGAAAAATCGTAAAATCTCTGGAGCTTCTTTTTCAAATTTTATGTAATTTATGTGTTTACATATATTTAAATAAATATAACATGCATTATTGAATTTATATTAAATATTATGTATATTGACATAATATGTCACGTGCATAGCGCGCGAACTATGCATACAACACGACCAGTCAAAAAAATTAAAAAAATACGCTTCGGGATTTGATCATTTTGAAATCTAATAATTCATGATTTAGTTACAACTGAGCCATCAGCACGTGGATATTTAATTTATACAATATAAATATTATCCAGAGGCTCAGTGGTTAACACTCTTGAATGTAAAATTTAAATATCGTGGTTCGATTCTCGCTGACGTCACTCTTTAATAAATAATGAGGAAATGACATTAAGCGGTTGTAACTCTTGGAGTCTCAAAATGCCCATTTCTCAAAATGCCGATTTCTCAAAATGCTTAATTTGTTTAAAAAAGACATCCATTAAAAAATAAAACCGAATCATTAAATACCCAGTTTAATTGCACCCAGTAACTCCCCGAGCAGTTATTTGAGGAAATTAAACCCGATTCATAAAAATATCAAAGTCTTTCATTTTTTTTATTTTCTACTTTTTTTATTCTTTCTAAATTCAACCAGCAATCAATCTTTTTGATTCAATTTCATTAAAATTTTGAATTTCTTTTAATGTATTTAATATTTCACTATTCAGTTTAGCAAACAATAGTCATTACAATTTACACCAGTGCTCTTATATCAAAACATAAAATAATCAATTATGTGCACTTTATACCCTTTTTGTCTATTTACACATAAAAAATTAATCATTATGGGGAGGTATGTTTTTTTCTGAAAAATGGGGATTTTGAGACATAACCAGCTGTGGTGCTTGATAACGTTATTTTAATAGTAAATTTAAAAATAAAATTCAAAAAATCAGTTAAGCAATTAATGCTCTTAAATCCGAAGAAAGACGGAGAAAGTAAAAAATCAGAAATCGATAAATTATATATTTAATAATAAAGATGCAAAAAGGAATATTCTTTTGAATTATCGAATATATGATGACTATGAAATTTTAAAAAATATGTTATTAATTCTATTGCATCCAAAAAACGACTCGATGCACAAAATGACCCCTTTAAATCAAATATAAAAATTTAAAAAATTAATTTTTGATAATAAACTTTTTATTAAAAGCTTCGCATCACAAAATGACCCTTTTAATTTGATATAAAAAAATCATTTTATGATAATTAATTTTATTAGTAAAGTCCACAGAAAAAAATCCATACAAAAGTGTTTCATCACAAAATGACTCCCTGCACAAAATGACCCATTTAAATTAAATATAAAAATTTAAAAAATTAATTTTTGATAATGAATTTTTATTAATAGTCTCGCATCACAAAATGACCTCCTTAATTTGATATAAAAAAATCAATTTTTGATAGTGAATTTTATTAATAAAGTCCCCAGAAATGGAGTCATCACTAGGGCAGTTAAAATTTTGCATTTATAATCGCAAAATTTGCATTTAATATTTAAAAAATTGCATTTATAACTTTTTTCTTGCATTTATGTTTTGAAGTTGAAATAGAAAAAAAAATACTTTATTCAATTTAATTGATTCTAGTTATATAAAATAATAAAAAAAATATTCGCATCGAAATATCTATCATAATTTAGCATTTTTAACTTCAAAAAACTACGGTCGGGAGATAGTTGTATATATGCAATAATACATCAAGAAAAAAATTTATTAGGGGTTTTGGTATTAAACCGGCTAATATAAAGTATTTCATCAGATTAATTTCGCTTTAATAAACGCAAATAAATGTTTTTTTTCATTTTTTAATATATTCTTTAATCTTTATCGACGTTTCTATCACCATATTTTTTAGAAATTACGTTTTGAAAGTACTTTCTGATGCAAGTTTGTATCCCATGAAAGTGAACAGTTTGCGCTTTTTTGTTTTTAAGCTTATATAATGGAATTTCGACTGAAGCAAACGCTTTTACTAATTTATACAAAATATGGTCATTTTCTACGGATAAAAAAATTTGCTTTCGGAATTATTTGGTTATATATATTTTATATACTAAGAAAACATGCTTTTTTTATCTATGGCTGTAAACAGTATATTTTTCCGCATTATACGGACATACTACATAAATTTTTATAAATTCACAGTTGGATGTTCGGAAAATGAGTGTTTGTACAAATTTACTATTTAAGAACCATTGATTTTTGCAAACAATTAAGCTTCTCTATTTAAAGTTAATAAATTATAAATGCAAAAAAAAATGCATTTATATCTTTTTTTTGCAAATTATTGCAAATTCTTGCAAATTCTTGCAACTTCTTGCATTTAACTGCCCTAATCATCACAAAATGACCCCCCTAAAAATTATTTTAAATAAATATAATTTAACAAAATTGTATTTTAGACATAATTGTTATTAAATTTTAAATTAAAATTTTTAATAAAATATATTTATTTTAAAAAAATAATATTCACATTGCAACAATATAGACAATTTCAAATCAGGTAGATAAATTTTTTTATCATCTATTTGATCCACTGTCTTATAGTGTTTAATAAATACACCTAAGATTTTCGTATCTAGATTTCTATTTTACCTATGAGTCTGTTTAATCAAGTATTTAAATTTAAATTTTTGAATACTTTAAACAACTATCGTTTTATTAAGGTTCAATGACATACTTTTGTCTAAACCTATGAGTGCCTTTTTTGCTTTATTAAATAAACAATTAATAATTAAATTATAGTTTTAATAGTTTTAATTCAATAATTAAATTATTAATAATTTTTTTAGGGGGGTCGTTTTGTGATGATTTTTTTTCTGGTGATTTTATTAATAAAATTCATTATCAAAAATTGATTTTTTTATATCAAATTAAAGGGGTCATTTTGTGATGCGAGGCTATTAATAAAAATTTATTATCAAAAATTAATTTTTTAAATTTTTATATTTAATTTAAAGGGATCATATTCTGCAGGGGGTCATTTTGTGATGCAACAAAAAGAACTCATTAAAAAATTATTAATAACTTAATTATATTAATTAAAATTATTAAACTGTAATTTTATGTTTAATTGTATATTTATTAAAGCAAAAAAAGCCATGCAATTATTTGGACAAAAGTATGGTGTTTGATCTCAATAAAACATTATAGATTTAAGAATTCATAAAATTAAAATTAAAATATTTATATTCGTCAGACTTATTGTTAAAAAGTAAAATCTTGTATAAGAACACCTTAGCAGTATCCGTTTGCCGCCCATGGACAAAAAAAACGGATGTTCGTTCAGGACGAAAATCCGTACTTTCGTCCAAGAAGTAAATAAATAAATTTTAAAAATAAAAAAAATTTAAAGCTTTTATTGCCTTTAAATTTTAATTTTTCAAATTACTTTTAATAAAATAAAATTTTCGAAATGTATAAAATCTTTTGCTAAATAAAATATTCTTATTTCATTTTCAATATTTTTTTGACCTTGTAATATTTGATTTTAGGTTTTGTTTTTTTTCAATTTGCGTTAAATATCCACATTCTAATAAATTTGGAATAAGTAAGTCTATGTTCGGATTTTTAATTTTTTTTATTAATACTTCGATACCATGCTTCGGCACCGTTGGTTGTTCTTGGCACCAGATTTAAAATTATATTATAAATTGACTATTCTTGAATGCTGAGAATATGGTTCGTGTATTTTACATTTCAATTTTCCCTAAAAATGTATTCTCAAGATATGTTAAAAAAATCATTTTTTACATTATTGTTTTATAAAATTTGATTTTTTTGTATTATAAAAGACGTAAAAATATTATAATTATGCAAAAATGCCGAAGCCGAAGTTTTTTTATTGATAATTAAGAATTCTGTTTTTTTATATTTATTAATAATCCTTCATTTTTTAATCACCGTATTATGGATTGAGTAGAATGGAAATAGTATAATTGTAAAAAATGAATTTGGGAATATTTTTTTTGCTACATTGTTTAGAGATTTTTCGAAATCGTTAATAATAATATCTGCAGAAATTTAGATTCATGCCAGTTTTGTTTTGTTTTTGAATTTTCATGTTGTTTTTTAAAAAATAAAAAATAACACAAAATAAGAATAAAGCAAAAATTCTCTGAAATTTTTTGTCATACGTGGAGCATTTTAATTGATCCCCAACTGTTAAATTTATTTATTATTTTTTCAAATGATCAGTATTTTTTGAGCAAGAATTTTCCTTTGATTATCTGAAATTTGTTTTTTTAAAAAATATATTGAATCTCATATTCGCGAATTTCATTATTATTACAAAGTATATAATCCTAAATATCAGTAATTTCTTTATCATTAATATGAAAGTTTATTTTCATTACCGAATCTTATATCTGTTTTATGCTTTTGGCATCGTTTCCAATTTTTTCAAAAACAACATGAAAATTCAAAAACAACATGAAACTGGCATGAACCGAAATTTGTGTCAATTTGGTAATTTTGTAATATTATAATATGTTTATTTTCAGATTTTACAGACATTAAAATATATATTATAGGCAGTGTCTCCATAAATACTGTATGAATAACTACTTTGGTAAAAATTAGACAGTGTAATTCTAAAAGTTTTATATATAATAAGAATTTCAGAAACTTTAAAAATGAATTTTTTTTGTAATTGCTAAAAAACATAAACCTAACAGTGTTTTCAAATCCAGAATAAAACTCTAAAAATAAATCATTATTATTATCATAATTTAAATTATTAGAGATATCATTAAAATTTTTTGGTTAGTAATTATTATTTTTTTCTTTTTATTGCATCTTTAATATAATTAATACCAATCATATTATGTCGCGCGAACAGCGCGCGCAGTGCGCGACCTGCCCCCAAACGGAGAGTTTTTATTATTTTAACTTATAACTAGGGGGACAGAAAAATGCAACTTTTACTATAAACAATGCGAAATTTTAGGATAAATGCTAAAAATAATGCAAAAAAATGTAATAAAAATGCAAAAAATATATATATAAAAATACATAAAAAATACAGAAAAAATACATAAAAAATCTTATAGAATAAAACGAAGGTATTACATACCCCCGGGGAAAATTTTGTACTAGGTATTTAATTTAATTAAAAAAAAATAAATAAAAAAAATTAAATTAAAGAAATTAAATTAAAGAGATTAAATTAAAGAAATTAAAATATTTCGCTTTAATTATTTCCGATATTTTTTTCCGAAAATTTTTCCTTATTATTGAATAAAATGCATGTCTCGCTTAGAAATTGGAACCTCTTGTTTGCTAAGACACATTACTGTTCTTAATTGCCTCGTTATTGAATTATACATAGATTTAATATGCTGAGCATACACATTATTAATGTTATCAACTAAATTATATTTATGGCATATAGTCAAATTTTCGAAGCCATTTTGAGTGAATCGGCTATACGAACTATGCTCATCGGTATGTACTATCGATCACGGAACTACTCGTTATATATATTATTGGCAAAATTGTCGATGCCTTTTTATCGGTATGATCTGTGCGAACATTCTAGTTATTTTACCTCTAGTTTTCACAATTACTAAGGATCCAGTTCTATTATCAGGTTAGCAACCACAGTGGGGCTTGAATTTATAGTTTAACATTGTTTCATTCTTCTGTAAAATAGAATTAGCGCCACCTAGCTTTCGACTTAAGAAGTCTTGTTTGCGATTTTCGTGTTTTATTCCGTTTTTACTTTTATAATAAAATTTCTTGACACTGATAGTATAGAGTTTATGATAGAATGTAATGGTGTTCTTACACTATATTTCCCTATAATTTTAAAAATTATATTTATTTTAAGGCCGAAAACTTCAAAAAAATACTATCGGATTCTATAGTATATTTGCAAAAGATGGGCAACCCTTACTCATACATCGCCATGCTAAGAGATCCTTGTTCCTTTTATAACTTTTTTGTCAGGTAGATAAAAAAAAGCATGACAAACTTTTTTCTGAAAACAAAAGTCTCCCTTGAGGAACATCAATCAGAAAGTTTTTTACAATTAAATGTTTGTAACTCACCTTCTATAAATTCTAAGTTCATGCAGTGGTAATATAATTTTTTGGCACTCACTATTCATAGGGGGCCGCTAGCTCTTCTTTATGAAGAGCTAGCGGCCCCTAAAAAATAAAAAAAGGGTTTTGTCGCCATAACTATTTTTTTATTTATAAATGATTTTTGGACCGAAAAAAATATAAAAAATATGAGATTTAAAAATTTTATTATAAATTGTAGTAAATGAGCAGTATTATATTTTTATAAGACTGAGGGGTCGATACCAATTTATATGAATTATCACAAATTTCGGTCTAAATTTAGTATTAATAATAGCTAAAAAGCTATAGCTATATTTTGGTTAGTAGTGAAAACCGGTTTTTGTTCTAGTAAATTTAAAAACGAAGAGTTTTTCAGATTGTTGGATTGATTTTACGGGTATTTTTAAGTATCAGAACTTCTTATATTATATACAAAATTTCAAATATTATGAAGATAATATGATATATTTTGTATGACATATGAGAAGTTTCACTGGATTCCAAGTGCCCTAACCATTGCAACAAATCATGGGAATCTTAACTATAAAATCAGTTTATCCTGAGCTCTTCTGTATGAAGAGCTAGCGCCCCCCCTATGGATAGTGAATGCCAATTTTTTTTATATTTTTATCATTGTGGGGGGATTTGGACTAGGTCACTCGAGGGAAAAAATTTTAGACTAGCTTTGAAAAAAAATCTATTCTGTTAATGATAATATAAATAATATAAATTTATTATTTTGAGTTATAATAATCTGCAAGTATGCATATATATATATATATATATATATATATATTTTTAGACTTAAAATTTCTATCCTCGGCTGAAAGTTTCTTTAGCATGGAAAAGCTTCTTTCAACTTCTATAGAAGTTGAAGGACAAGCTCTGAGAAAGGTATAGTTCTCTGGAGATAAATCTTGGTTACTAAAGGCCAAATTTTTGTAATGTCATTCTTGGCTAAACGACTTTCGATGTATTTTCGTATTTTTATCAAATCATCTCTGAAATTAACTTGACAATGGTGGTAAGGTAATTTACAATAGTAAACTTAGATGATTCAAAGCCTTTAATATTTCAATCAAACCACTGTAACATTCTTTCACGGCTATTAATTCTTAAAAAAAGTTTGGAATTTTGACGACCTGCTTTGCTTTTTTATATAATTCCGTCTCCATCGATCTGGGAAATAATTAATCTTATTGCCGGTAAATTCTTGCAGTAATATAAAGCGTCATTTAACTAACTTGTCCATATGGTTATAATTACGTCACGGGTGTATTTATCAATGAGAACAATGACTTACGGGTCCTTTTTTTATTGCCAAGGACTTCACGGAAGCAATACAGGCGTCCATATCCAAAAAGTTCTCTTTGATCTTTAAACATAATTATGAATAAGAAGCTCAAAACATCTCACATAGAACATATTCTTAAAGGTTTGTTTCAGGATAGAGAGCTCTTGAGCATATAAAGAGGTCATCGCTGTTAATTAGTAGACTGTCCTATCTGGCAAATTCTAACTTGTATAAACATGTGTTAATATACACAGCTACTGAATTACAATCCAGCTTAACCATGTCATGGATAGGAATAACATCTAACACGTAAGTTTTCATCGGATTATCAATGAGATCTCCCAGGATATTAAAATACCTAGTTTTTCTAATCTCACTTTCGTCGATAATAAGATGAGTTTTTTGCCTTTTAGTAAATGTTTAAGATTAGAAAGATTCTCGAACGCAAAATGATTAAAAACGTAAGAAATTGCTGCCAACTCGGAGAGTGGTTTTTTAATTTATATATGGAAATAGCGCGATCATCACTGGACAGTTTAACTTCTTTAAAGGTATATAAGCAGATAAAGAAGCCATATGTAGCTCATCTTTAAAATCATTTTATTTCAGAGTCGTGATCTCGTCGATGGCATTTCCTTTATTTTTTACTGATAAAAGGATCGAGAGAGAAGTACCCTTGATGGTGGTACGAGGGCTATTTACAGTCGATTTTTTGTCGGTTTTAACGTCGAATTTACATAAATCGAAAAAAAGGACATTTTTCCTTTTTTCTATTCTGAATTCGTCGGTTTATTACTTAATAAAGACTATAGCCTTGTTGTTAATTATTTCTGGATTTTTCATAAGAGGCAAAAAAATTCAAAAAATATGCAAAAAAATGTTAAAAAATTGCAAAAAGATGCAAAGTTTATAAAAATTTCAAAAAACTTGCTTAAATGCAAAAAAAAAACCAACTTACATAACTGTTTTTTTTATATATTGATTTTTATTAATTTTATTTTATGAAATTTTTGTTAAATTTTTGGTGAAAGTGGGGCTTGAACCCACTAGTCACTAGTTTCTAGTAATACAATTTATTCTAATCTCTAGTCAAATAAACACATAATAAATATATTTACTGATTATTAATTAATAATTTTTGTAAAATAACAAATTTTTCGTAATAACAGTATTTTTTTAAAAAAAGTAATTAAAATCTTGGTTCTCCAACGGTTTAGTCTAACCTGAAAGTGATATCTAGAGAAAGAATGACAAGTGTGAATGAATATCGAAATTTCATGGTAATTAAGGTTGGATTGTCCCTGGCCGTCGCCAGTGGTTGCAAGAAAAGAATAAAAAGAATATTTCTCAAATGACATATTTTATTTAAAATAAATTCTTTTATACTTATAAACCACCAATAATCTTTATATCTCAAATAAACTCCTTTTAATAAACCAATAATCTTAAATATATACTCGATAAGGAGTAAATATCTCCTTATATTGTAAAACACATTATCACTTATTCAAAACACTTTTTATCCTCACAATTTACTGGATGTAACCTTTTTACATCCAACAATTAATATTCCTGGAATTTTTTTTTCTAAGATTATTTTTTTCATTACAAATTAGGAAATTTGCAACGCAAATTTTCTAATTTGTAATGAAAAAAAAATCCTAGAAAAAAAAAGATTCAGGAATATTAATTACCATGAAATTTCGATATTCATTCACACTTGTCATTCTTTCTCTAGATATCACTTTCGGTTAGACTAAACCGTTGGAGAACCAAAATCTTGACTATATAATTTATGATATTTATAATAAATCATAAATATACTATAATTTATAAAATTAAAAATTTAAGTTTGAAATAAAAATTTATATATTTAAGATTAAATTTATTAGTTAAATATATGTAATAATTTAATTATGGTGTTGTGAATTAATTGTAACCGTGTAATTTATTAGCAATTATGTAGTGTGTTCAACTTTCCACTGTCAACAAAAAATTAACAAAAATTTCATAAAATAAAATTAATAAAGATCAATATATAAAAAAATAACAGTTATAAGTTGAAATAATAAAAACTCTCGATTTTTTGGCAGGTCACGCACTAGCGCGACATATTATTTGTTATAAGGTCCTCATTATTAAAAAAAGGCAAACTATTTCAGTAGCAGTATAATTTTTAAACATAAATCATTTATTTCTAGCTGCATTTTTTTTAATTTTTTCAGTCATTTGTCCATGGTCATGCGTGATTATTACAAACAATTCACGGTCTTTTAAAAATACCATCCGTTCATCTTCTTGATTGTCATCTATATCACTCGAAGCCATCTTTTATTTCATCCTATTTATGGACATTTCGTTATGTATAATAATACACCACCTCGTTTACTCGTTAAGAAATAAAAATTGACATAGTATGAAGGGTAAATTTTATTTTTTTTAATTTACTTCATTGACGAAACTAGGGATTTTTGTCATAGACGAACATCCGTTTTTTCGCCATGGGCGAAAAAACAGAAATCCTTTGTTAAAACAAAATTTAAATACTTATATTCGGCAGACTCATTTATAAAAAGTAAAATCTAGTATACGAACACCTTAGGTTTATTTATTAATTACTAAGAGAAAAACTATCAAATATATGGTTAAAAATGTTCTACTGGATATTGAATGTCTATATCAGTGTTTCTCAAATTGGGCGATATCACCCCTAGGGGGGGGTGATTATTGTTTTTGAGGGGGCAAAAAAAATTAAAAAACGAAAAAATCAAAGTCAAAAACAATTGGACATTATCATTTTTTGCATCTAAAATAACAAATTTATGAATATTTTTTAAATTAAATTTAATGATTTAATACCATAAGGGATAGAAACTAAAATCTATAACATTAAATAACTATTGATTTTATGAACTTAAAACTAAAAATTCTTCTATATGTAGTAATGTGATTAACCAATAAATTTGATAATGTTTTTATTTCAACGTGTTTAGAAATTATGTAAATTATTTTGTTACTTTGTGAAGAATTTTTATCTTAGAAATGTAAATTTTATAAAAAATTACAAAAATTTACCTTAGTTTGTCTATTTTTTTATTTACACTGAACAAATTTTAAAACGGGGGGGGAGGTATTTTTTAAAAAAATCTGAGGTTGTGGGGAAGCGATTTTTATAAAAAAAGTCTGAGGGGAGCGATTTTTTAAAAAAAGTCTGAGAGGGGCAAAAAATAATCCAAAATCAAAAACAGGTTGCGAAACATTGGTCTATATTGTCGAAATTAATGAATTATTTTTTTAAAATAAATATTTTTTATTAAAATTTATAATTTAATTTCAATACTTATTAACAATTTAGTCTGAATTTGAATTTAAATAAAATTTTATTCTTATAAAAATATTTTTTGGGGGTTTCGTTTGTGATGATATTTTTCTGGTGTTTCATTTATAAATTTCATTATCAAAAATTGATTTTGATTCTCAAACGGGTTAGCCCCCCTTAAGAAAAGAACACGAATAGGCAAATATGATATTAACAAATAATAATAGAAATTTTTAGATGTCATCTAACTAAATTATTGTAGTGTTATTTGTTTATATTCAATCAATATCTAACTTTTTCTAAAAAAGGCTGCTTTTTGCTTTTTTAGAAAAAGTTAGATATTGATTGAATATAAACAAATAACACTACAATAATTTAGTTAGATGACATCTAAATATTTCTATTATTCTTTGTTAATACCATATTTCCCTATTCGCGTATTTTATTAAGGAAGAGGATGACTACCCCGGTGTAAATATCAAATTAAATTATAAAAAAATATTTAATTAGCCCATGTTTAAACGACTCCACAAATTTAAAGATCACAAATTCTTTGAATATATATCTGATAATGCCAAAATTATTTAATTATTTCAAGTGTTAGACATTATTCCATATTCAAAAATTTATCTAAAATGTGAAAACCCTATGAAAATGAAGAGAAATAAAAGATACAACATTGTATTTGCCAAAAAAAGTAATAAATTTAAATGTGTAACAAATTTATTGATAGAATCAATTTTAGCTGGAACGAAAATCTCTCCTTTTGTTTTTTTAAAATTTGCATTCTATTTTTTAAGGGTCCATTTCACATAGGAATATGTGATGGTAGATTGTGGTATAGGAGAAGAAATGTATGCTCATATCCTTTCAATTTTTAGGAAAATAATTTCGGAATATCTTATTAAAGAAAGAAGACAACTAGGGGAATATCTGAAAGAATTTCAGATTGACGAATCATATTGGGCTAAAAGGAAATATAATGTAGAAAAAATTTACCCCATCTGTTTTGATTTTAGGAGCTATCGAAGTTAAAACCGCGTATTGTTATTGTAAAATTTTCAAAAAAAACATGATGTTTCAACTCTGCAACCTATTATAAGAAAAAAAATAAGACTAAACTCATACTTATTATCCGATAAGAGGAAGTCTTGGTTCTACAACGGGTTAGTCACCACCTTAAAAAATTAGTAAATCTCAATTGGTAAGAAGAGAGAACATGATTCTTATTTCAAATAAGCTCTAAATGATAAGACGAACTTATAATATTTGAATATTAATGTCAGCTTCTACATATCTTAATTTAATGAAAATGCTGCGAAGCAGCATTTTCACTAAATTAAGATATTGACGCACTCCGGAGAGATACGCCCGAAAACTAAAAGTTGTGAATAGATAGATTTGTTAAAGTAAGATTTATTTAATGGTGAGGCGGACCTCGTTGTTTCTCATATTCTCTGCTTTGGCTCTTGTGTTGTCGTCTGTGATGTGTTTGTTGGAAGGTCATGGGGGTTGTCTTTGAAATTATTTTTATACTGATGATTTTCTAGAAATTTCCAGAGTTTATCATGAAAGTTTCTAGAAATTGTGGTCGTGTGTGCACGACATCCTCCCTCTTCATTAAATAAAATTACATTCTTAACATTTTGCCGACTTAAACAACTTCCTTTTTGAATTAGAATAAAGCCATTCTCCTCGTTTATTTCCGTAATTATGTAGGGGCCTATGTATAAATCATCAATTTTATCTTGACTGTTATTTCTTATTAAGACCTTATCACCGAGTTTAAATGTAAAATTTTTCCTTCCTTGATTTTTAATGTTGTTCTCCAAATTTTTCTTTTTAAGTTCAATATCTTTAATTTTCTTTATTTTGGATTCTCTCAAAATTTCATTTGTCTCAGCCTGAATTTTCTCGATTATTTCAAAAGGAGATGATCCCAAAGTCGATTGTACGTAAAATTTAAATTAATTTCCGCTATTTGAATAACTTCCTTTATTGACATATTCTTATTTATTCTCAATATCTGCTTTATAGTTGAATTTATGCGTTCAAATATCCCATTTGAACATGGGTTATAAGCTGATGTTTGAATATGTTTTATCTTGAATTCTTCCATTAATTTTTGAATTTTATTGAAATATATTGCCGGCCGTTATCAGTGAGCACCTTGATTGGTACCGGGTATATTTTATACCATGAATGGAAACATTTAATGACGCTTTCTGAAGTTATGTCTTTCATGTAATATATTCGTGTAAATCTTGAGCATATGTCAGTTATTGTTAAGAGATAGAAGTAGTCCACTTTATGTGTATTTTTAAAATGTTTTGTTTTAATGGGACCTAGGATGTCGGAAGAGATATAGTCAAAAACTTTGTAT
>SDVU01000444.1:0-13361 GCA_016256075.1 Dictyocoela muelleri | reverse complement strand
GAAAATTGAAAATTGAAAATTGAAAATTGAAAATTGAAAATTGAAAATTGAAAATTGAAAATTGAAAATTGAAAATTAAAAATTAAAAGAATGAAAAAATGAATTACTGGGAATCGAACTCGGTCGCTTTTCGCAAGTCGCGCACTTCGCGCGCGAAAATTTTAAACTTCAGTAACATAATCTAATATTTTTCTTTGTATGATCATGGTCGACTTCACAAAGAACGCTTTAATGTTATATCTATATGAAGATGGATGGTACAAGTGAGCTGTACATATCCAAGAAAGCGTATTAAATTGAAATTACAAAAAAAAGTGATCATAATTTATATATATTATTGATTCGGGTCATTTATTTATATTAAAATTTTAATTGGTTTGTAAATTGTAAAGAGTTTTTGTAGAATTTTATAAATATTTGGTAAATTTGCGACAAACTCGCCAAATGGAAAGCCGAAAACTAGCCTTTCGTGAGTTTTCGGGCTGCTATTTTTGTACTAGTATCAATATTTCAGTAACTTTCATTGGGTTGTAAATTAGTGTTTTAACTGATCTAAAGACGATAGAAAAGATTTTATTTATAAAAAAATCGAAACTCCAATAATCGCGATGAGTAGATATAATAAACTAAATTATAGATTGGTATCAAATATGCTACATTCTGTTGTCATAGTGGGTAGATCAATAAAAAAGAGTTTACTGTTAATAAAGTGGAGTTTTTAAAAAATATTAGATCTTTATGACAAATTCACGCATATAAAGTATTATTAAGATACTTGAAGATCATGACATTTTGTATCAAAAAATAACTTAAAAAAATTAATCTTTATTTTAAGATTTGTTATGAATATGATAAAAATTAAAAGTAGCTATTCATTTATGAAAACATTCGATGTTTGCGAGAGGATGGGTTGTTATATATTGGGGTATAAAAAAGGTAACTATAATAATTTTGAAAGATTTTTTTTAATAAAAGTATTCAGTATGAGAATTAAAAATAAGACACATGATTGTACAAAAATATTCTCAATGAGATTTTGAAATAAATGAATAAAAAAATCTTACTTACAGATAATCTAAGAGAATTTTTGAACATTTATTTAGAAATTTGTGTAAAACAATTTTATTCGTGTTTTTATGCATGAAATACTACAATTTGAGCAACTGTGAAATTAGGAGGCTTAGTATAACTTAAAGGTGGTGTTAAAAAGACAAAGGTAAACTAGATTTTTAATTGTGACCGAATCACTATCCTTGAAAACGACAAATTCGTTTTTCGGAAAAAGACACATTTTTTCCCGGGAAACGACAAAATAATAAATTCTAAAATATTATTATTTTAAAAAATTATTACAGAGAATTACAGAAATAATAAGACAGATTCCAGAAATAATGAGACGGATTCCAGAAAGAATGAGCCAGATTCCAAAAATATGTAGATAGATTCTATAAATAATGAGACATATTCCAAAAATAATGAGCAAGATTCCAAAAATAATAAGCCAGTTTACAAAAATAATGAGACGTTTTTCAAAAAAAAATTAGAAATTTAACAAAAATAATGGGTCATTAAACAAAAATAATTATACAGTTTTTTAGAATTATAAAGACAGATACAAAAATAATGAGATTGTTTTTTAAAAATAATGAGACAGATCATAAAAGTTTAAGACAGATTCCAGAATTAATTAGACAGATTTTAGAAATAATGCGATAGTTTTTAGAATTGTTTAAAAACAATTTCCTATAAATTACAATAAAATTTTTAAAAATTTTTTAGAAACAGAAATTTTAGATAAAATAATAAAACCAATAAAACCCATTTATTGAGTACCATTCAACAGGTCGTTTATAAAACAATTCATGTGCCTATAAATATTTTTAAAAAAATCACATTTATCTCTCAATCCTACTAAAACCCGTTCAATATTCTGCTTTAAAATTTATATCCTCATTGTGCAGGGCCTGATTCTATCTGTTCCGGATTTAACAATACCAAAAAAAATTGATTATATTTAAGTCTGGTGAATAAGAGAATGGTGGTAAATTTGACTTCAACACCATAATTTTCCAACTTATTTAGAATTTCCCTAGTATTGTGTATGGAAGCATTGTATATAACAAGAACTGGGGAATCTCTAAATGCCCCAAAGCTGTAGATTCATCAATAAATTCTTCGAACTTTTCAGCATTATACCCACATCAATTTTTTGCTTGCTACCAGAGTATACCTAGAAATTATCGCGTAGAAATATATCTTGTCATTTCAATTACGTTAGTTGCTTTATTAGGCTTACGTTAGGCGCAAGATATCCACAACTAATGGACGCGTGTAGATTGAATCTTGATTCTTCTAAAAACATTATATTTCAGTTCACATATCTGGAAAATGAAAATGCTCATTCACGCATTTTTCAAAATGACCTGCTTTGGTGATTTGAGAACATCTATTTTTGAGTCTTTTTCTGCTAATAGGACAGTTTTTTACCATTCGACATAGTGATGTTTTAGAAATAATATAGGAATCGCTCTCTAAGTCTGTCTACAAGACTAAAATGTGTTAAAGAATTGTCTCATTCTACTATATTTGTAATCTCCTGTGATATTCTTTTTTTATCTTCTTTAGGCCAGCACTAAGCTGTATAAGTATCAGCAAAATAAATGCTTTGATCGGTCCTCTATATTTTACTTATGGCTATAAATGCCGATGCATGACTGATATTAAAGTTTGTGTAATATTTTCACCGACTTTTTTATTTAGATCAAATGTTTATTTGTAAAAAATGGGTCGGTAATCATGTTTCTTATTTTCTGATGTTTGTCACATTTTGTGACACTTTTTGCTTATCTTTTATTTCATTCTCCGAAATTTCATTACCTTTATGTGTATTTTCGAACATGGATGTTCGTTTTATAATATTTTTATGAAATGTCTTTTTCGTTTTTTTTCTTGATATCTGACACAGTCATTATATTTAAAAATCATCTCATAATTTTTGGTTCTGTCTTTATAATTCTAAAAAATTGTCTTATTATTTTTGTTAACCGTCTAATTATTTTTGTTAACTGTCTAATTATTTCTGGAATCTGTCTCATTTTTTTGGAATCTTTCTAGTTATTGCTGGAATCCGTTTCATTTATTTGGGTAAATTTGCATTATTTTTGTTAAATGTCTAATTGTTTTTGTAAACTTTAAATTATTTTTTGAATATATCTCCTTATTTCTGGAATCTGACTCATTATTTTTGAAATCTGTCTCATTATTTCTAGAATCTGTCTCATTATTTCTCGAATCATTTTTATTATTTCTGGAAGATGTCTCATTATTTTTGGAATATGTTTCATTATTTCTGGAATCCGTCTCATTATTTCTGGAATTCATCTCATTAATTCTGGAATTCTCTGTATAATAAATTAAATATTTTAAATTATTTAAATTAAATGAATAAAAATCATTTAATTTATTACTGAGTTTTTCAATTAAATATTCAATATTTATCATATTTTATAAAATTTTTAGTTATAATAACGGCTATAATTAGAAAGTAATTACTTTGAAATTTTTTTTTACATAATCATATTTTGATATTCAAAGTACTTCTAAATTTACACCACTAAAAAATAATATTATTATCTTATCTTTTTCATATCATTTTATTTTTTACAAATTATCAAAAAGAAATTTAACGTAAATTAGATTTTACAATATTTCAAATTTGTCAGATCTAACATTTTAAAATGTTTTATTGGTCAACTTGTAAAATAATCCAGCAATTTTTTTGTAATAAAAACTTTTAATCTTGTATGAATAAAAAATAATTGATTCAAGATATTTTAGTTTTTCTGAATAATTTTTAAAAAAAATATTGATCATAACTATTTATTAATAATTCCATGTAATTTGGTAACTAAAACAATGAGAGTTGAATGTATGTATTAATTTTACCACATAATTTATGACTAATACATTACCCATAAATAAAATTAACAAGTATTTTATATTCATTATATATATTAACTAAATATATCAATTTTCTTTTTCCTTTTCACAATTTTAAAATTTCAATATTAAAATTGAGGTTAGTCGTTCTTCCGGATAAAAAATTTTGTCCCTTTTCAGAAAAACGACTTTGTACTTTTCGAGATGCCTTTATTTGATATTTGTGTGCCTAAAAATATTTTTATCTTGTTTTTAGCATGATATATTACCATGCGAGCAATGGAGGAATTTAGAGGCTTGATATGGCTATAAGAGCGCGGTTAAAAAGAAAAAGATAAAATAAATATAATTGCTGTACTCGAATATATAATTAAATGTACTACATCTTGGAGTTGTTTCTTAATGATCTAATATTTAGTAATAATATAGATGATGTATAAAAAATCGTTCAAAATATAATCAAGAATTCATAAAAGCAACGAATATAAAAAGCAAAGATGTTTTTTATATGAATAGAAAAGTGACAATTAAAAATAAAATACCTAATTTAAAATAGATATAGATTTATTAAAAAGGTAAAAATTGAGATTCTATAGATAATAGTTTTTACTTTATACAAATAAAAGATTGTTGGGTTTCGATGATTCAGAAGAGCCAACCCGGGTTTAATAAAATAATAGAAAGCCCGGTATCATTTAAACCTCAAATAGAATATTGTGTCGCATTTCAGATTAGTTTGTCATAGTTCTTTCTGATTTTTCTTATTGGTGAAACATTGTAATATGTTTCATAAATAAATCTACACGATTTGAAATATATATAAGTTTTTACCAAAATAAGTCTTCTGTTAAATATCCCAATTCTAAACTCGCGTTTTTTTACTAATTTTCTTTCAAAAATCGTTATTCTTTTTTTAACCAAATGGTTAAAATAAGCAAATTAAACCAATATACATGTAAATCTTTTTTTTAACCAATTATTCTAAAAAATCTAATTTAAGTAATTTGATATTATCACTGATTTAGTTTTTATTCAACATTTCTTAAAAAAAAATTAACACCTTTATGACCAATTTTTACAAAATAAAAAATCGGAAAGGTAATGAAAATCCAGTTTCAGATAATTATATTTTTAATATCACAAAAGTTAAAAATAGCATTGATATTTGGAGATGTGTAAAGATGTCTTGTAGGGTACTTGGACATATAAACCAAGAATACCGCTTTATTCTACATAAAACGCATAGCCATAGTAACGAGAAAACAAAAATATTGAAAAAACTCTTAAGTGTAATAATAAATGAGTCAACAGATACAGGACGACCAGCTCTAGAAGTTATTACGCAAAATACTTATGCACTAGACAGTGATATTGTCACGATTTATACTCATATAAATATATGGCAGACCGAATGAATATGGTAAAAAGTCGTAAGTATAGAGGTGAAAGTGGCGAATTAGACGATATTCCTGAAATACTTAAAAAGGATTTGAACGGTAATATTTTTGTTAGATATGACAATAGGAGTATGTCTAGGCGAATAATTATTATGTTCTCAGAGTTTTTTAACGAATATTTTAATAATACCAAAGTTTTTTTGATTGATGGAACTTTCTGGAGTGTCTCTGGGAAATTTTTTCAGCTCTGCACATTTAAGGTTAAAGTTTTTAGAATTTTAGACCCTTTGTTTTTATTTTGCTACTAATAAGGCCGAAGATACATATCTAGAGGCTTTTGCGAAACTTAAAACTCTAATTAACATAAGAGTTTTTTTACATAATTTGTGATTTGAAAAGGGATTGATTAATTCTCTTGGAAAATATTTTGAAAGTACGATATGCGGCTGTACTTTCACCCTCGGACAGTCTATTTTCAGAAAGATACTAATTTGTGGCTTGTCTTTTTTATACAACAGGTATGAAAATTTTAGAAAAAATATAAAAATGTTTTTAAACTTGTCTTATGTCCCGAATTGCTGTGTTTCATCTTTGTTTTCCATGCTGGCAGAAAAATAATTGAAAGAATATCCCGATGGAGTAGAAAGCGTATATTACTTTAAAAGGAATTATATCGGTGATGAGTTAAAGACATCATCTTATTCTATTTATTTTTGGAATTGTTATAAAGGGGTATTAAATGGTATTCCGCGAACAAAAAATTCTTTGGAAGCGTGACATAGATCGCTAAGCTCTCTTTCAAGCGTTGCCCATGTTAATTTAGGAAAATTTATTGATTTTATTAGACAAATTAATATAAGAAACAGATTATATATTTTCCAATTAAGAAAAAAATATAGTTTTAAATGATAAAGATTTTAAATTTGAAGCTCATTTGGTTGAAATTTTAAAAGGTTATAAAAGATATAATAAGTTGGAATTCTTTGAGGTTATAGGCCGTCATTTGTTTTGGAAATTGGATAATGATATCGTTTTATAAATTTTTTTTTCTTAATAATCTTTTTATTTGAAATATTTTTTTAAAAAATTAGTGAAAAAAGGCTTTGCGTGTATATTGGTATATTTTGCTTTTTTTAACCAATTGGAGAAAAAAAAAGTCCTGCCAAGTTTTTACCAAAATAAGTCTTCTGTTAAATTTCCCAATTCTAAACTCACGTTTTTTTACTAATTTTATTTCAAAAATATCACTCTAAATTTCGCGCTATTATTTATTTTATTTTAAAAAATAGCACTAATTATCTATATATGGTGACTGTAGGTCTTCATACAGAGACGATCCGTTTATCCCGATACCATATTTATGCTTATTATGATTTTTAGAATTATGTTATGTCTTGTAATCCAGTGGAACTTCGGATCAGACGGCAAATTCCCCCTGGGGGAAATTTACCGCCTGATAATTAGTTTGATTTATGAAGGGGTGTGAATATAAATGACTACATTGAAGAATTGTGTTATACATCTGACATAAAATATTTTATCAATCATCTTATGAGCCATGGATACTTGAATAAGTGTTATATATGTCAGGCATGTAATTCATCGTGTAATTTAGTAAAATATACACGCAATAAGGATAAAATGGCTTGGATATGTAGGAATAGGGGTTGTACATCTTAAAAAAAATATAAAAGCATTCGCACAAACTCATTTTTCAAAGATTTTGATTGTGACTTGAGACTGATTATCAAATTAATTATAATGTATGCAGCTAGGATGCCAATATTTTTAATAAAAAATTATTTAAGGAGAGATCTTCGAGTTATTGAACGTATTATTCAACGGTTAGTAGATGTTATTCATAAACCAGATTACTCTGATAAAAAATTATTTGAGTGTCGGATCGTTCAGATAGATGAAACTATGACCAATTATAAGTGTAAGAGTCATAGTAGTCGATCCTCCAGTAATCGAGCAGAAGCACTTTGTATTGTCGAAGTAATAAATGGTATAATCAAGGTTTTTGCAACAGTGGTACAAGATAAAACTAGAGAAACTATATTGCTAATTATTTTAAGTCAAGTTGCACCAAATAGTACAATCAGGACAGATGGACACGGGACATATATCTGTCATAATAGTTATGATTTCAGACATGATACAGTATGTCATAAATTTAATTTTATTAATCAACTTTATGGTGCGAATACACAAGCTGTGGAATCATTTCATAATAAATAAAAGCTTGAAATTAATAGAAGAAAAGGTGTTCTGAATAGTTATTGATACAAATTCTTAAAGGAATTTGTCTTTTATTACAACAATAAAAAAAATTTCATAGAAGCTATTTTTGAACTTATAAAAATAAGAAGACGAGAATAGAAAATTATTTGGTAATTAAATTA
This sequence comes from Dictyocoela muelleri, assembly GCA_016256075.1. Taxonomy (NCBI): domain Eukaryota; kingdom Fungi; phylum Microsporidia; genus Dictyocoela; species Dictyocoela muelleri. The sequence goes on along the minus strand of SDVU01000444.1, from coordinate 5,620 downwards.
TAATTTATTCTTATTTATTATATATTATTGTTCTATATTATATATTAATGTTTCTCATGGGGGGAAGTTTGCCGTCTGATCACCCTAGGGGGGGGGAATTTGCCGTCTGATCCGAACTTCTTATATGATATAAAAAAATAAATTATTATCTTCATAATTTTTGATATTTGTATATCATATAGGAATCTCTGATAGATTAAAAGTATACAAAAAATCAGACATTAGCGGAAAATCTTTTTCATAATTTTACCAGAACTACAGCGTGTTTTATAATAACAACTAAAACTAACATATAGCTTTTCTACTTATTAATATTAATTTAGAACAGAATTTGAGACGAGGCATATAAATTGGTATGAAACCCTAGTATTATAATAATTAATGATATGGCCTTATGTATGCAATTTATAATCAAATCTACAAATCTCATATTTTTTTTCGGTCCATATATGGTTTATAAATGTAAAAATACTGAAGGCCACAAACCCCCTTTTTTATTTTCTAGAGGCCGTATCTATTCATACAGAGGAGCTACGGATAGAAGATTTCATATTTAAGCTTTTCAGTATTTGTTGAATTGGGTAAAGTGATTTGTTTTCAGCAAATCTTCTTGTATGAGTAATAATGCTAGTCAGCAAGTTCGATTCTGACTAGAAATATTCATCATATAAGAATTTCCACTGGATACAAAACACTCTACCCATTACAACAAATGATGAGAAGCTTAAATATGAAATCGTATATCCGTAGCTCTTTTGTATGAAGAGCTATTACCTTCATGTATAGAGAGCACCTAAATTTTTAATCATATGATTTCAAAATAAATAAACTTATATACCCACTAGCCCATTTAATTATTTTGATATTAGGCATAATCAAAATCTCTAGCCAAAACTGAAAACACATAATTAATTATTTTGTTTAGTAAGGCCAGATAGCTCAGTAATTAACACTCTTGAATGTAAAATTTAAGTATCGAGGTTCGAATCTCGCTGGCGTCACTCTTTAATAAATAATGAGGGAATGATATTTTGCGGTCATAACTATATAATTATAGTATTAACATATAGTTGTTCCAGTGTGGTATAGCTGATTAAGACTTGGTCTAATATGACAATGAAGCAGAAGGGTTTCTCCTAGGTGTGGGGATGAGTGCGGCGACGCATCTCGGTAAAAAGTAGTGACAAATAAAATATCAAGAAAAAGCCTCTAATTACCTGTATCCTGCCGAGTCATTGATAAAACGAAAATCGCGTATACAGCTGGGCTTCAGGGCAGCTTAGGAGTGACGCATTATTTGAACACCAAGACCCAAAGGTCTAAAATCAAGGCAGGAGACAACTCTCCGGTTTGACAGCTATGGATGTTGTCAACATGTAATATATAATATATATAACGATCTTTTAAGGTTAAATTAAAAAATTAAAAGCAAAATAAGTGTTAAATCCAAGAAACATTTTTAAGCCTTCCAGATGATTTAAAATATTCTTAATCTATTTATTAATCTTCAAAATTCTTAATCGTTTATTAATTTTAGAATATTCTTAATTATTATCAATTTATATTTTTAAATAATTTAATTATTGACCCTATGCCAAAATTAAATTCATCTGATAATGAAAAATTTAAAACAAGATTGTCTAAAAAAATAATTTTTATAGCTGTTAATTTTTTAAGGCTTACTTCAGATCTTGATAATCATTTTCTTAATAGGAATTCGGAAAATATCGATAATATTTCACCTCCACAAAATCCATCAATTGAATATTATAAAATAGATTATCATTCAGTATATGGCAATAAAAAACAATCTAGTTATGATTGTAATAATAAAGACCCTTGTATACGCGAAAACAACAATAATAATCAAGTCATCCAAAAATATAATGATGATAAAACTTCGAGCTTAAAAGTATATAAGTATAAATTTAATATTGAAAATAAAATTGATCTACAAAACCAAGAAAAAATTAAAAAACGAAAAAATATTTTCGAAATTGAATATCAAGGAAATATCCCACAGAAAGAAAATATTTCTGGTATTGAAAAACAGGAAAATATTTTATCAATTGAAAATCAAAGAAATATCCAACATAAAGAAAATATTTCAGTTATTGAAAAACAGGTAAATATTTTATCAATTGAAAATCAAGGGGATTTCAGACAGCAAGAAAATATTTCAGGTCATAAAAAAAAAGAAAATATTTTAGAGATTGAAAATCATAAAATCACGGGAATAAAAAATTTAGGTAAAACTTGCTACATGAATTCCGTCTTTCAATGTATTTTTGCCTCTAAAAAAATTTTAAATTTTTTAAAATATGATCATTCTGGGGAATATGAACTTATAAAAATATTATCCACCATTTTAGACAAATATGAAAAGTCTTTTGAACCTATTGATCTTGAGGTAGAAATTAATCAAATTATCGACATTCTTAAGATGCCGAATATCGAAAATTGCAAAACGGAGGGTGATTCAAGTGAATTTTATAATATAATTATTGATACATTAGCAAAAGATTACCCAATAAAAAAATTATTTTTTTCAAAAATTGAAAATTATATAGTTTGTAAGAAATGTGAAGAATATAAGAAAAGTGGTTATGAAGATGTATCTTCAATAATTATTCGAAAAACAAAAGATAAGCTACAAACCACACTTTATTATGAATATTTAAATTTCAATGTGTCGGAAAAAAACTTTAAAAAAGTAAAAGATTTTTCGTGTAATCATGAAAAAATAAGTCGTGATAAATTGGATAGTGTGGGGGATATTCTTGTATTTGAAATAAGTAATCTTGATATGAATGTTTTTGAATTTAATAATTATATTTCTGTTTTGCAAAAGGAGTATAAACTCATGGGGTTTATAAAGTATAAAAATAGGCATTATATTTCCGTCATTAATAAAAATGGTGAGTCGTATCATATAAATGATAAAATAGTAACAAAAGTAGTAGCAAGCAACCCAAGTTTTAAGCTAACTAGCATAGTATTGTTATTTTATGAAGCAATTTAAATTTTTAAGGAAAATATTAGTTTTTAATATTAAAAATTACCTTTCAGAGTTTACAGTTTTTTATATTTTTAACAATATTTTACTAATAATAACGTGAAGATAAAATTAAAGTACATATACACTTCATAAATTACATTTAGGGTTTTGAAACTGTGTTTTATTATAGAATACCATAAAAAAGTCACATGAAAGAATTTTTTAAAAATAAAAATTACAATCATGCGTGATATAATCTAACACTACTGCAAATGTTTTACAAAATCTTTTATAGGATTTTAAATAGTTATAGACATATTTTCCAAAGTTATAGCCATTTTTTTCAAAGTTATAGAAGCGATTTCCAGAATTATAGACGCATTTTTCCGAATTTATATATACGTTTTTTCAGAGGGATAGACCCAATTTTCCAGTTCATAGACACAAATCTTCCAGAATTATAGACTCATTTTTTAAGGTTATAGACACATTTTTCCAGAGTTTTATCCACATTTTTTAGAGTTTCAGAACCACTTTTTAAAAGTTATAGACATATTTTTTCAAAGTTTTAACACATTTTTAGCGGTTAAAAACATTTTAAAAATTTATACAAAAATATCCTCACTTAATTTCAAACTAAGACCTCAGCGCTACTAACCCGGTGAGTTGTCTCTTACTGTGTTCTTTAGATAATTAGCTCTTGGTGTTACAATAATTCGTCATTCCTCAGCTACCAGAAGCCCAGCTGTATAAGCGGTTTTCGTTTAATCAATGACTCAGCATGATACAGGTTATTTGTGGCTTTCTTTAATTTTAATTTTTTGGTAATTTTTTAGCCGAGATATGTCAACGCAATCTCCTCCACACTTAGGAGAGCCCTTTATAGTTAATTTATATCTTAGAGGATGTCTTATCAGCTATACAACAATGAAACAACTGTAAATTAATACTATATTTTTATAGTTTTGCCCGCATAAAAAAATTCTTAAAATAAATAATTGTAGATACAACCCAGTTTAGCACTCTCTTTTTTCTTATAGAGAGAATAATTTAAAATATACGTTAAGAAAAATTTAAAGGCATCTAGCTTAAGTAGACTAAGAGTAAGGTAGAAACTTTTAAAAAATTATTTCTATAATTTTATAACAAAAAAAATTATTAAATATTTTAGCTGAAATATCTTTTAATATTTCCTCAAAATATTATAAAATTTACTTTGATCAAAATGAATAAAAAAAACGTCGCTTTAATAAATATTCTGTTTTATATTTGTAATATTTTTGTGCTTACATAATGTTATATTTTTCATTGATAAAAAAAGTATGATCAAAATATGGTTACCAGTTTTTTATGAACCTCGCCTCTGAAAAAAATATCAAAATGTCAAAGAAGAGCGTGTAATGTCATTAGATTGCTTTAAATAGTCTTTTTATATATTATCAGAAACATTTTCTTGTCTTTTATTTTTTTTTCATCTTTTTATTTTAAAAAAATTTGCCCCGAAAAAAGATACAAAACACAAAAATTGTTTTTTTTAAATTTATATCTTCTTAAATAAAAACCATGTTAGAAAATATTCCAATTTCAACAAATAGTGCATCAAGCAATAGAAGGTGTATTTTATTATTTAATTGAAAACGAGATATAAAACCCGTGATTTATTGCAAGTAATATGTTAGAATTCCGACTTATCAAATATATTGCAAAACTTGTTATAAAAGATTGTTATAAAGAATTAGACCGAGTGGATGCCAACAGAAATTTAAAGTTACAAATTTCAAATGTAAAATCCATGTATTGCTAAATATATTTTTTTTAAATGAAAAATTTTTTATATAATCAAATAATAATATAATTGGAGGTTTTAAGAAATTAAATACAGCTGTTAAATTCAAATCGATAAAATATTTTATGATATATGTGTGTAAAGGGATGTTTTATTAGGAGTATCGGTGTGATAGTAGAGCATATTAAACACTCCTGAGCCCTCGGGGCCCATACATTATCAATAATCTGCAGATGAAAAAAAGTCCAAAACAACCTGGATTTTAGAAGCAATTGATAATAGTGGCGAGAAAAAAATCCTTTATTGAATTTGTGCAAAATATATAAAGACATACATTAGAATATGCTATGAAAGATTCAATATGTGTATTCAGTAAATTGCACAAAGGTGAACAACATTCATACCCAACCGTTGAATAATCAGGCTTTAATCATAAAGTTGTTATACATTCCTACAGTGTTAAAGCTTTTTTATTAACCCATACAATAATATTGAAGGTTTTCGGGTTTGTTTAATATGTTAATGATATAAGAAAACGTTGTTAAAAGGCGTTTGGTTAAAACTAGCCCGAATGCCTAGTTTGGTCAAACGACTAGATTCAGACTAAAAAAGAGGGGAGCGCGAAAAAATGACGAAGGTCATTTTTTTGCCTGAAAATTTGTCATTTTTGCGGAAAAATGACGAAAATTTTTTTAAATGAAATATATGGTTCAAAGTGCGAACAGCCCCCCTTTTGAAAGTCTTTATTTTTAATTTTGTCACCCCTGTTTTAAATGTCGGAGCGTAAAAAATAAATTAAAAAAATAACCAAAATCATTAATAAAAAGACACAAAAA
>SDVU01000443.1:0-13386 GCA_016256075.1 Dictyocoela muelleri | reverse complement strand
AATAAATAAATAAATAAATAAATAAATAAATAAATAAATAAATAAATAAATAAATAAATAAATAAATAAATAAATAATACTTTATTTAGTAACAGTCATTTTAAAAGTATTAATTATAAAGCATAATATAATATCATAAGTAGAAGCAAATACGAATAATGAAAATTTGAATTAAGAATGTTTTCCTTCAGAATGGTCTACCCTAACCCTAAAACCAAATAATTATATTATTTGAACATAAATATGTCTAGCAAATAAGACCTCAAATGGTATCAGTAATTTTGAGGAGACGAGAAACTAGAAAATAATTGATATGTAAAATTTCATGTTTATGAATAATATTAAATTTAAAATTTCAAATTGATCAAAAATTTAAATTTAATATTATTCATCAACATGAAATTTGACATATCAATTATTCTTCTATTTTCTCGTCTCCTCAAAATTACTGATACCTTTAGAGCGAGATTTTACGATTTTTTTATTAAGCATAAAAGTAACTTATGGACCTGGCCACCTGCCTCCCTAAAAAACAGTAAGGTCCTATTACTATGAGCATACAACATGATTTTTAATTAAAATAAGCTCAATATCATGAGATCTTTGTAAATATGAAAAAATTGTATCATAAGAAGATTTTATGGATAGTTTCTAAATATTGTCGCGGAGGGACAATTATTAGAAACCCTCAAAAAATCTTCTTATGATACAATTTTTTCATATTTAGAAAGATCTCATGATATTGAGCTTATTTTAATAAAAAATAATGTTGTATGCTCATAGGAATGAGGCCAAACTGTTTTTTAGGGGGCTGTTGGCTTAGTAAGAACTAAATGATCATTATTTTACGATGAAAAACTTAAAATTAAACTGTTTATAAAAAAATAATATTTAATAAGGTTGTTAAATTTTAGCGACAGTTTTGAACCTCTAGAAACAGTTTTTTCCATCCAACAACAATTTTCTCTACAAAGCAAATTCGGTTTTATCAACTCTGCAAAAAATTTTCTCAATAAGTAACAGTTTATTAAAGTCCATATAAATATTTCAATACGCCCCTCATGTAACCAAAAAAAGAAATATTGTATGGACTCAAATAGAAGAAACACACCTTATTTGAGTGTGTGATATGTAATAAACAGGATTAACACTTATGTAAAACGAAAAAACAACCCTATAATAATATTTTTAAAACAATAAAAAGATCTAAAAAAAAATTAGTATTATCTATTTTTGCAGATTGCTGTCTTAAAGTCCATTAAAAAATCAGAAGTACGGAATATTTATTGTTTTTGTAAAGTTATAGACTCTGTTAAATTAGATATAGCCTTAATTATATCGAAAGAAAAGATTAGAAACCTTTATGTCAAAATGTATCAAATCTTGAAATATTATTTGAATATTTACAATGATACACGACTATTTGAATCAACGTAAATAATTAGAAGTCATTTTCTTGTCTCCTTATTTATAGATTTTAATAAAGAAAAAATATTTCCTACGGCTGATTTTTAACATCAAGCATTAGAAATAGAAATAGAAATAAAATCATAAATAAAAAGATTATGTTATAATCTGAAAGAAAGTAGAGAATATGGCTTTTTTGGAGATTTACAACAGTGATTTATGAGAAATTTTAGAGACCTCATGTTATTATATTTTATATATTCGAATCATCTCAACCAACTAGAAAATTAAATAAAGATAAAATTGTTCGAAATCGAATAATATCGGTTATTGGATACTTTAGAAACACATGTGGATTTATTCTGAAGGTTTTAGGAACAAAAACATTTGAATTAGTATTTATTATAGTAATAATTATATGATTGACCAGGTTAGTAAACAGAAAAGTAAAAATTTTGGTTCTACAATGGTTTGTGCCACTCAAAAGAATTGAAGAGGGGTAATGAAAGTATATTGGAAGAAGCATTATTTTGTCTGGTAAAGAAGTTCACAGTTTTCTTTTTTTATATTCATAATTACTACTATATCTTGCCTTTTTTTTGCCACGCAAAAAAGACCAAATATAGTAGTATTTATTAATATTAAAATAAAACTGTGAACTTCTTTACCAGAAAAATAATGCTATTTCCAATATACTTTCATTACCCTTATTCAATTCTTTTGAGTGGCACAAACCATTGTAGAACCATAATTTTCATAAAAGGGAAATAAATCTATATCTGACAAAATTTCAGTAACAAAAAATAGCTAAAATTTATGGCAACTAGAAAAAAATTGACGAATTTGATCATCTAAGGTAGAGGGTCAATAAATAGCGTAAAAAATAATCAAAAAGATTTTTTATAAAATATAGTGGTGTGAATAATTTAATTAAAAATATTTTCTGGTATTCGCTTTATTTACTGTAAATACAATATTATTTTTAAAAATATATTTAATGGTGTCTTTAACTTCGAAATTTTTGTGTCTTTATAAAAATTAAATTTCTTATTACATCCTTTTCAATAATAATACAAAGAATTAAGTTAAATCTCAAATTTCTTATTTTAGTGTTGTCGTTTTAAAGTAAAACATTAAATTTAATCTTAAATAGACCACATTTTTATAAAATTAAATTATCTTATCGTTATTTGCAAATATTTTATCATATAATTTGATTAAATTATACTTAATAATGGCAGCAATCTCACTTTATGTGAAACCTGAAAATTTTCAAAAAATCAACAAATTTATAAAAAAACATTTTTTAAAAAAATCTTTTCTGCCAGATTTTTTTTAATGATTCGAGTATAAATGATAACAGAAGATACATTATATTTGATACGTGTTCAAGAAAAATACAATAGAGAAAACCTGCCTTATGAATTATATTTTGCACTTTAAAAACTGCGCTGATATGATTTACACAATTACTTACAATTTGAATTATTATGAAATAAATTATCCAGCAGTCTATATTTTATTAAAAAAAAATTCCACGTTCATATGAGCAAGCTTTTTATAAATTTTAAACGATGGGTCAATTACTTATTACAATAAAAAATATTTTGGATTTTTCTTAGGCATTTCATTTATCTATACTCTATATTTCAAACATCCGAACTGCAGAGTTTTTTTGGCGCTTTTTTTTCGGAAAAATTAAATTATTTTTTGCCAAAGAAATTTGGGATCAGCCCCCATTATTTTCCTACCGAGGCGATAAGTCACATTTTTCCACCTACAGGGGTTAATAATAATAACTTTTAAATTAAAATAAGAATAAAAATAATAAAAATTTTATATCAGTTTCATTTTTCCCCCTGGATAAAAAGAATGAGACTGATCCGAAATTTGAATATAATTTGATTTCCAGCGAATACGAAATTATAATATATCCTTATTTTTCCAATCTAAAAAATAATGTCTTTCTTTGAAAATATTTTTTATTGTTTTATCGTGAAATAATTGTACAAATAACTATTAATTCATTTGGTTTTGTAATAATATGTCGCACTCGCAGCGTAAGACATACGCGAAGTACAGTGATTTTATGTTTTTGAACTTATTATAAATTTGCACGAATTTTTGAGCCATCGGGGATCGAACCCTCGAATTTTTTTGTAGATCCTGTTATATTATATCATCAAAAAGGCGTAATAAATATATTTTTTAATTATTAATTAATGATTGAGCATTCACTATCCATAGGAGGGGGCTAGCTCGCGTACATAAGAGATCCTAATAAATAAATTTGGTATTCGAGCTTTTAATGATTTGTCAAGATGAGTATAGTATTTGGAAACTTGCCTAAATTTTCAATTTATATACAAAATATAAAATATTATGAAGATAACATTACATATTTTGTATATCATATAAGAAGTTAGCAGGATTCAAAATTCCTACTCATTCTAAAAAAATCATAAGAAGGTTAAATGCGGTTAGATTTTCCGGATATCTTCTGTACGAAGAGCTAGCGCCCGCACATATGGATAGTGACTGCTAGGGATTTTTGTTAAATAAGATTTATTTTCAATAACAATATTTTTTCTAAAAATAAAGTAAACATAATAAGATCCTAATTATACGACATATCTTTAAATATTTTTAAATTTTCATTCATCGCCATATTTTTTAAATAATTTATGATGTTTATAATAAAAAATTACTACATTTACACTATGCTTTTAACCTTAAATGGGGATTTCAAATAATAGTAATTAAATTGAGTAGTAGAATAACATTGTTTTATTTTTTTTTATCAAAATAATCTAATATGTTCTTAAAATTATTCCTATGTTGTTCATTTTTGAAGAATTTCTCTGGAGAATAAATAGAAATGAATAGGTCTTGATTTATATTATAATTTGAAACATCTCTCTTTCCTATTTTAAAACTTTTAAATGCATTAGATAATGAATTTTAACAGGTGTTATCTCGTTTTCTCCTGATAAAATATCTGAAGCTTCTAAGTCGTCAATTGGCAAACTTTTTGTGAATCTATCATAACATCGTCATAAATAAAATCTACATCAATATCAGAACTAAGAATTTAAATTCCGTCTTATTACTATAAAAAAGTTGTTTAGTTACGGCAGTCCGTAAAAAAGGACCCAGGAAACATTCGAATTTTTTCTGTGGCATTTAGTTCGAAAAAATGTCACATGATGTTTTCACTTATAATTAAAGGGATTTAGTAAAACAAATAATTGCAAAAAACCTTTATGGTAGATAATAAAATCATAGAATCTCAAAAATCAAAGAAAATATAATTTATGAAAAATTATATTTATAATTATACCCGAATTTGCAAAAATTAGGGATCAAATCCACAATATCCCATTATAGTCATCAAGGCCCCAACCCCCAAGAAAATAAAATACATTAATATATGAAAATAAAAACATTAATATATATATATAAACAAATAAAAAAATAGATAAAAGCCTAAAATTTACCCTGGGGGAGGGATAAATTCTAAGGCTTGAACAAAAATTATATCAGTAATTGATGAGTTATGAGAAGCTGCACAGGATTTTGAAAACCACACTATAAAAATCTAATGTCATCGGCGTAACAAATCATATACATGACCCAGATACAAAAAAATGATAAAAATAAAATTAGAAAATATTCTTAAAGCTGTTTCGTTGAACTCTAATGAGGACCTACTATCTACTTTTATCAAACGTTCTATGATACAAATCAAGAAGATAAATATAATCTCATTAAATATGATAGTTACCACGATTACTTTAACAGGCTAAGAAATATTTTATCGGGATATATGGATAAATAAGAAATCGATATTTTAGAATCATTCAAGTATAATTTTGAAAACGAACTATTTTTACAATATGATAGCGGAAGTAATGACGAATAAATTATTATCTCGTTCATACTGATTTTATTTTAAAATATTTCTTAAATCTAAGTTTTAGTTAGTTGAATGTACTTTTTACACGCCTCTAAATAATTATTAGCAATTTTTAAGTTTGCATTGCCGTATTTTTCGAAAATAATACCAATGATATACGTAATAATGAAAATGAGAAATATAAATTCATATTATCTGTTTTTTTTCATATTTAGGTATAAAAATGTTAATGGAGGCGCATGTTAAAAATGTTCGACTTTAAAATGGATTTAATAACTCTATAAAAAATAAATTTAAAAGTTTAGTTTTAAATGAATCCAATTTCCTATGATTCAAACAATAATGAGATACAGTAGTGTGCGTTTTTAAGACATATTTATGTCTTAAATTTTCTAATTGTCTTAAATTTTTACCGAAAAAAATAAATTAAGATATGATTGAAAAAAACTAATTTTAAGATGATTTGATCGAATTCATAATCATTTCTTCTTTTTCTGCCTACACTCTCATTATATGAATGTTTGAAAGCAATAAAAGCTGCAACTACTTTTTCATCTTCGTTATATATTAATTGTTCTGTCTTGTTTATCTGATATTTTATAGTTTCACCACGGAAAGACTCGGGAATGTCATCTAATACATTCTCTATTGGCGGTAAAGTTTATCGTATATCTCACCATTGTTTGTGGCTCAATAAATATTAGATTGTCGATCAAATTATAATCATTTACCCCTTCAGAAAGACGCATATTAAGTAACATTTCCTTGACCTTTGAATACTTATTCCAACAATTATTGAATGTAGATGTTTTTTATTTCAGTATTGATTTGCGAATCCAGTTGCATACATCAAGAAGTTTAAATGAACTATAGGTTGACTTAATACTTCGATCTGCTTCAATTATTTACGTGGTGATAAAGTTGCACACATATTCCGTGTATGTTTTTTTTATTGCAGAAAAAATCCCGAGGTCTGAGGGCTGTAAAATTAGGCAGCCCGTTTTTTCGCCAATGGCGAAAAATCGGATGTTTTATTTTTTTTCGCCTTTGCGAAAAATCGGATGTTTGGATTGGCGAAAGATCCGATTTTTCGCCAAGAGAATTAAATAATTATTTTTGTTATACTCTCATGGATCAAAAATTATATTTTACAAAATCTAATCGAATGGGAAATGTTTTAATATACAAATAATAAAGTATAATTTTTTACAGAATTATAAACAATAGCAAACGATGGAGGTGTGTAATTAGAGCGTGCAGAGGATTTGTTTATACTGATATTGATAATTGCAAGGTTACTAAAGATAAATCTCATGTACATCAAGTTTAAAATTACAAAATAAGGTTCATGAGTTAAAAGAAAAAATATTGAAGAAGGTTTTGAATAGTAATGAGACATTTAAGTATATATTTCTTGAAAGTATCAAAGGTATTGAAGAAAATGAACTTGAGAATTTGCCTTTGCCAAGATATGATAGTCCCAAAGATAATTCTATAAGAAAAAAAATGAATAAAATAATGAATAATAAAAAATTAAATGAGATAATTGATTTTATGAAAATAAATTTAGATAATAAGGATTTTATAGCATATTCTGATAATTTTGAATGTGCAGATAGAATTATAGTTTGGGCTGTGAATTCAGATTTTGAAAAATTAAAAGCATCGAAAACCTGGTTAATGGATCGTACCTTTAGAGTTGCCCATAGAAATTTTACGCAACTATATACGATCCACGGTGTAGTTATGGTACTAGAATTCTTTTAGTATATTGTCTTATGAAAAACAATAACAAAGTGTCGTATCAGAAGCTATTTAAATTCATATTTAAAAAAATATCAACAATGCCCGAATTTGTAATTTGTTATTGGAAACCGCCGTTATTAACTTAATAAATAAAATTTTTCCTTCAACAAAGATAAGAACATGCCAATTTCCTTATGCTCAGGCTATATGGAGAAATATTCAAAAACACAACTTAATACTTTAATACAAAGAAGACGAAAGATTCATTTATTTTATTAAGTGTCTAATTTCATTATCATACGTTCCGTTTATTAAAAAATTTTTTTAGCTTGAATTGAGAAATATGCGGATCTTATAAAATTAAAAAATTGTAAAGAATTTTAAATTTATTATTCTAAAACATACCCGTGTATTCAAAGTTATATTTAAACCGGAATTTTTTTTTTAATTCAAGAGAAATTGGGTCAGTTTATAATAGAATCTTAATTCAGTCTTGGTAACATCTAACAGTCTTGAGGCTTGGCACCAGATTTTAAATAGAAAAGCTGTGATAAAATCCACTATTTTTGCAAATTTTGTTATAATTATAAAAAAAAGAGCCAAAAAGAAACACGTAGGTTAAATTTTAACAATTAAAAAATGGAAAAATGCAGAATAATAGTGGTAAGAGGATTGCAAAAACATTATAATTTATTGTTAATAATTTATATCAATATGACGGTATAGAATATTTATTTGCGATTAATCGACAATTTCATTGAAAGTTGTAATAAAATACCTAATTTCATATATTATATTTATATTTTTGATCATTAAAGTATAAAAAATATTATTTAATTCTCTCGGCGAAAAATCGAGTGTTTCGAAAATCCAAACTTCCGATTTTTCGCCAAAGGCGAAAAAAAATATAACATCTGATTTTTCGCCTTTGGCGAAAAAAAAGGGCTGCCAATGTATACAAGATATACAAAATATAATTTTTAAAATAACACTGCTAATATGTATTCTAATATAAAGCTAAATAAGTAAACAAGAAAACTCTATACATATTTAGAATACGTAGAAGAACAAAAAAAAATATCTATAAAGAAATCATTTATGGTAATAATTATAACAAACACGATCTATAATTGGAATGTGAAATGCATTCTTTGATACTTTGAGTCACGGTACTATATTATTTCTTTATCAACATGACGTGAATTAAAAAAATATACATTTTAAAAATGAACTATTATGGAACATTGGAACGCATTTCTACAAAAAACAATTTTGGAATTAATCTAAAAAAAATCTTAACCCGTATATTCGACTTTTGTGGCGAATCTACGTTTTTATTTGCCTATTTATTCAAAAATCAAAAACTCCTTCAATGGAATTTTCTGCAAATAAAGTCATGAAAATAAAATCTAAAAGAAACGTCAAATGATTTTATATGACAGGGACACATATAATTTTATAAAGAAAAATAGTTTTTATGAATATTGGCGATGTGTTGACAGAAAATGTTCGGGTCGTTAAAAAAACGTTTGGTGATAATGTTTATGATTTCCCATCTGATTTGCATATGAGAGAGTTTTAAAATGTAAATCGTTTAGGTTCAAATACTGCATATAGATACTTTCTCTAACTACGAATGAATTACCGAGAGATATTATAAACAGATATGTAAACTCTAATAATGTAGTTGTTGTTTCTAAATCAAATAAATATCAAGATTTCAGAGATTCTATCACACGTCACAGAAAACTGGCAAATTTAAATTCTTCTGATATTAAATATGATATATATATATATGGGTAATTTAATGACCAAAGCTGGTAATATAAAAATTTTTACAGTTCAGGACGTTTTGCTCTAGAAATATAATCATTTTGGGTGCTAAAAGTAGTTTTTTACATTTAGAAAACTCTATAATTAAATCTGTGAGCGCACATTCAGGGTTTGTTCACCTAATTACAGTCAATTATATAGAATTATAGAAGAAATAAGATCAAAAACAAATCATTTGGTTTATATAATAGACAAAAGACCACAATAAAAAAATTATAACCTAATTTTTAAAAATATCAAAAACTCTAAAAAGACATCCGAAATGTATAATAATCGATTTTAGAATTCGCAGCATTTTTAAGCATAAAAAAAAACTTTCCAAATTAAAAAATTTCTTCCATTTCTCTCAAATAATCAGAAGAAGAGTTCAAAAAGATCTTTCCGATTATTTATAAGAACGAAAGTAATTTTAGGGCATGTGTTAAAATAATACTGACTTATTCATTTTTACTTAAAACTGAAATACCATCAATGATTATGTTTTTGAGTTATACATTTCTAAATTTGATTTTTATGAAGATATAATGAAAATATGGAAGTTTTTCAATCTCAATTATCTGCGTTTAGATTTAAATTATGTGAGCGTCTTTTCCTATGAATTCTGGTCGATATCGGCTAGGGTTTCTTCATAAATTGCACTAACAAGGAATTATCTAGAACGATGGCATAGAAGTTTGAATTCTCATTTCCACTTAGCTCATTTTAATATCAATACACTTTTAATTGAAAACTATATTGAGCATAATGTGGTATCAATAAAAATACTTCAGTCTTTATACGAAGACTTGCCTGAGGTGTCTATACATATGGATTTCAAATATTTTTAATTATAGTGGTAGTTACAGCGGAGTTGAATTTTTTATGGCGATAGTAATGCGCTTAAAAATTAAAAGTTATTCTGATTATTTTTTTTTAACTTTCTTTATTTTATTGATTAGGCGAATGTTAATTAGTTGATTACAAACAATAGACTGTTTTATTGACCTTAGGGTCTATTAAAAAACCTTTTTTTGCAATCAACTAACTAATATTCGCCTAATTAATAAAATAAAGAAAGTTAAAAAAAATAATCAGAAAAACTTTTAATTCTTAAGCGCATTACTATCGCCATCAATAATTCAACTCCGCTGTAACTACCACAATTATTAATAATATCTGTTAAATACATATTTATAGTCAATAAAAAATATAAAATGTGGTTTATTTAAAAAAATTGAATTTAAAAATATATCTTATAATTTTGTCAAAAATACGCTTATCCATTATTAAATTTTCTTTGAAATATAAAGAAAAAATTATTTTGTCATTTATTCATGATTTTATTTTTATGGCTCTAATTGCAGAAAATTTCTATTTGTAGGGGTTATGAATTTTTGAATAAATTGGCGAATAAAACAGATGATTCGCGTAAAAAGTCAAAGATACGGCTTAGCAAAAAAAATCTAAATTTCAAAAGGCTGAACATAAGTGTATCAAATCAAAAAAACCTTTTTAATGTAGAAAATTACAAAAATCACCGTCATTTTAAAAATATTGGGTTTTTGAGATATTGGAAAAAAATAAAGACCTAAATTATGATTTTAAGAATCATAGTTTAAATAAAGCAAATTCAAATTACAATATTTCAAAAGCTAAAAGATATTTGATATTCAAAATTCCGATTGATATTTGGCATAAAATATAGTTTCATTAATTGAAACTTGTGCATACAGATAGTTTCATATCTTTAAAAAATTCGAAAAAAAAAATCAATAAAAAATTCAAAATAATATTTTAAACATTGTGTTTAGAAGTAGTAATACTGCTAAAAGTAAAAATTGAACTATAGACTCTTTTTCTATATAAATACAAAAAAAAATTTAAAACATAAATCAGCAAATTTAAAACTCAATTTAGCGAAATAATTTTGTATACTTTCCGGAAATATTTTGATAATTTTTTGAAATTTTTTAATAATTAATGAATATTTTTTTATTTTTTTCATGTTTTTTTTGACAATATTTTAATAATTGTTTGATAATATTTTGATAATTTTGTAAAAAGTATAAATATTTATTACCATTTATAAATATATCATTTTTATTGTTAATAAGATAATATCAATTTTTGTAATATGAGATTTAGGGCGAGCCCACATGATGGAAAAAATGTGCAAGATCTAGGTTTTCTCTAAAATATACATGAACTTGAAAACAGTGAAAATATTTTTTTTCCATTTTTATTTATATTTGGGATAAACGATTTCTATGCTATCAATACGGATCATGTATTTTTCATTAAAAAAACGAATACACAACGTAATAAATATTAAAAATAACTGAAAAATCTAAATTTATAACCCGGGTATTGTTCGTTTTTATACCAACTGCTATGATATCTACATTTTTTTGTTTTTATTCTATTTATTTTCTATTACCAATGGTTTTTAGAAAAAATTATTGAATAAAATTTATATTTTTTTCTAATTTTAATAAATGCATACATTTTTACTAATAAGTTTGAATTTTACTTTTAAATATATTTTTGAATGTTGAAAGACATAAATTTTTATGAATATAAGATATTAAACGCAACATACTTTCTTAAATGTCAATTAAAGCAAGTAAATATATTTTCTAACAAATATACAGAATGTCATTGACATCATTTCACTTAAGAAATTATTGTTTAAATTCAATTTCATTCTGAAGTTATCATTTTAATACATTTTAACATCACGCTCTTATCCTCTCTTTGAAATTAATATTTTTCACAAAACCTTTTAATATAATTGTATTTGTACCTCCAGAGATTTAGAACCTTATAAAGGTATAAAACTTCATCATCTATACCATGAAATCCTTGTTACTCTAATTTATATTTAAAAATAATAATAAGCTAATATTAACCCCCAAGGAATTATGGTACCATAAAAAACAAAATGAAAATGGTCCATGGTACCAATAATACCATAAAAAACAAAATGAAAATAGTCCTCGTACTATATGGTACAATATAAAACAAAATAAAAATTGTCCATGGTACCATATGGTATCCTAAAAAACAAAATGAAAAATGACCAAGGTACCATAAAAAATAAAACAAAAAATGAATATATTATCATAAAAATGGTAGCACGAGAATTCTTGAAGACGAGTAATCGCACTGAGCTCTCGGCGAGATTAGAACCTTGTGAGGCGATTTTTTTATAATTTTTTTTCATTTATATCTTAGTGATAACAAGAATATTCACAAAAAAAAACATTTGATTTGTTGTTTCTATTATTCACTTATCATTCATAAGGGAAAATCAAAAAACTACCAAATATAGAAAGTATAAAGTATAAAAATTTTTCTTGATATTATCTTATATGCATATTTTAAAAAATTTTCAAACTCTTTTGATCACTTTTTCTATATTTTAGCAAATGTAGGTCAAAAAAATATTTAATACAATAAGAAGCAAATGATTTATAGAAACAACACTTTTTAAAGTATTTATTTAGATTATATACATTTTTTAGTCTTTATATATTACTATTGAGATATGCCTTAACCGGTGTTTCAACAAAAGGTAATTAACAATTAAAGACTTTTCAAATTTATTTAAAGATTGCGGTTTCAAGAAAGAGTGCGGTCTCTTTTCGTGCATTGGTATGATATTCATGCTCCTTATATCTTTTTTTTATCAATTTGAACACCTGTCAACCTGTCAAACTGTCAACCTTTCATTTCCTTGATTTTGACATCTTTCAATGTCAAGTTTATTCTCTATATTTATTTCTGGACTTTTCTTCTGGACTTTTCTTCTGGACTTAACCATTGTTGGTGGACTCATTGGACACCACATTTCATCTTCTGTCAAGAAGACGACAATTTTTTATTGACACTCTGTACCTTTTGTTATTGGACTCAACATAGACATTGTTTCCCGTTCTTGAAATTCCTAAAATTTTTAATGGGCCGATCCATTTTGTAGCTCCCTTATCTTGCGAGGAATTTTTAACAAATACCCAGTGCCTATTTTGTAAAATACTGGAATTATTGTTTGTTCTAATTTTCTTCTATACCTAATTTCTTTTAACCTTGTCTTGTTCATTATTTCTTCATGATTTATATTGATTTTAATATCAAAATTTCGGAATATAGATTTTCCATAATATATTTCATAAGGTTCAAAGTTGGTATTAGTATTCACCGTGCAGTTTTATTTCCTCCAAATATTCCTCTTTAGTATTTTTGCAGTCAAACCCCGAGAAATTCTTAATACGGTATATTTTTTTATTAATTCTTTCGCTATACTGTTTCCCTTGGGGTTAAATGGGGCTGAAGTGATATGATTTATTTTATATTCATCATTCAAGGATTGGAAATTATATGAAATAAATTGTCTACCGTTGTCGGTTAGACATGTTTTGGGCGTTTGATTTTAGATAACCATACTTTTTTAAATGTTTTGCATATTGTTCCAGAATCAATTTCCTTGATTATTTCAACTTCTGTAT
>SDVU01000442.1:0-13389 GCA_016256075.1 Dictyocoela muelleri | reverse complement strand
TGGTAAGCAATTCAATAAATTCTCTTCAAACAAATCTTCTCCTAAAAATTCCTTTAGGGACCAGGAGTTCCCTCACAATGGCGTCGGCGGCAGGATTAGTGAAAAATTAGATACTTTAATTAGGAAAAATTTTGGAATTCCAAACATATATTCTGAAGATAGGAGAAGAGCAGAAAAATGGCTTTTAACAATCGAATCATTAAGAAATGAAATGAGTTCTGAAAGATTATACCTATTAGCAAAAGAATCGTGTAAAGGAACGATGATGCATTGGTTTTCAGCATTTGAGGATGACGAATTTAACAATCTTGATGAATTACTGGAGTTTTTCAAAAAAGAGTTTCTTAAAGATAATGAAGACAAAGATTTAGAAGCATGGAAGTTAATAGTAAATGGACCGGGTAATAAAAGGCTGCTCGATTTTTCATATGAATTAAAAACAGTATGTAAAAACACAAGTGTTCCCTTTTCTACTGTAAAGTCTCAATATAAAATTTGGACATCACGTAATACTTATGAAAGGATAGAACAATGTGAAAATTGGTCTGAAATTTTTAAAATATTTAGAGAAAAACAAGAAGATAACACCAGAAAATTTGTTTATAATAAATATGATAAAAATGATTATTCCTCTAATGAAAAAGCTATGACTTTGGAATGTATTTCTTCAGAGATCCCTGATAACTTTGAAATTTCAGTAAGGGGGAAAAATTCATACAAAGCACTTTTAGATACAGGTGCAAATGCATCCTTTATATCTTTAAATGTTGTAGATAAGGAGAAATTAACAATAACAAATGAACCTAAAATTATTCGACAAGCAGTCGGAAAATTTGAAACTTTGGGCCATACCTTTTGGAAAGTAAGAAATGCCGATAAAGTAGCCAAAATAAAATTCCATGTGGTTGAAAACTTAGATACTGAAATCATATTAGGAAGAGATTCCTTAAAAAAATTAAATATAAAATCGGATTATAAACTATATACAATAAGGGAATCCAATGATATAAAAAATGAAAATCAAAAAATAAATATTAATGATTTAAGTATAGGAGATGAAAAAACAAATTCTTATGTTAAAGATACAATAGAAATTTGTGAAAAATACAAAGAAATATTTACCGGAGATGGAGATGTAAACTGTTTAGATTTTGAGCATTCAATCGAATTGTTTGAGAATCATAAATCCTTTAGCTGTATGAGATATAAAAGATCTAAAGAAGATGAAGTTATAATTGACGAAAAAGTAAGGGAGTTTTTAAATAAAGATCTTATTAAGGAATCTGAAAGTAGATATATTTCCCCCGTAGTTCTGGTAAAAAAAAGAAATGGTGAAGTTCGTTTCTGCATTGATTATAGGAGATTGAATAAGATAACAGTTAAAAAAGAATTTCCAATACCTTTAATAGAAGAAACATTAAATGAATTGGCTGGTGCAACCGTATTTTCGACTTTGGACTTGAAATCTGGGTATCATCAATTGCGTGTTAGATCAGAAGATAGGCATAAAACAGCGTTTATGACTAAGAAGGGTGTATTTGAATGGAAAAGATTACCTTTTGGGCTGATAAACGCGCCCTTTACGTTTCAAAAAGTCATGACAAAGATATTTGAAGATTATCTATATAAATTCGTTCTAGTTTATATTGATGATGTCGTTATATTTTCCAAATCAGCTAAAGAACACTTAAAACACATTGAAATATTATTTGAAAAGATTAAAAGTGTAGGTTTTAAATTAAATAAAGAAAAATGTCAGTTGATGAAATCAAAAGTCAAATTTTTGGGTTATGTAATAAATAACAATGAGATACATATTCCTGAAGACCAAAAAGATAAACTCTCTAATTGGAAAATACCAAGTACTAAGAAAGATATAAGGCAATTCACGGGATTTTGTACGTTCTTTAAAAATTTTATACCAAATTTTTCTTCAAAAATGTTGCCTTTATATAATTGTATTAAATCGAATAAAGTAGATCAAACCGTATATGATTCAATTATTTGTATGAAGAAAGCAATTTCGGAAGCATTGCCATTAAAATTACCCGACTATACAAAAACTTTTATTCTATATACAGACGCATCAAATTTTTCATTAGGGGCCGTATTAACTCAAGATTACGAAGGAAAAGATCGCCCAATATTTTTTTACAGCAAAAAATTTACACCAGCAGAAATCAACTATACTACCACCGAAAAGGAGTGTTATGCTATCATTTCTGCTGTTAAAAATTGGAAACATTATCTGGTCAATAGGTTTATAATTAAAACCGATCATCAGGCACTTTGTTGGCTAAATAAAAACAAAGATTTATCACAAAGATTGATTAGGTGGAGCCTATTTCTGCAGGATTTTAATTATGAAATAAATTACGTTAAAGGCAAAAATAATGTTTTAGCTGACGCTGCATCAAGATACGCATTTACATTAAAAGAACCTGAAGAGCAAATATTATCCGATTGTGAAAAGAAAAACATAATTGCTCAAGCACATGAAGAAACAGGGCATTCATGTAAAGAAGTAACATATTTGCATGTTATAAGTCGTTATTATTGGAAACTATTATACAAAGATGTTTGTTCTTATATAGAAAATTGTTATACGTGTAAAGAATATAAATCATTTAGCCCTAAGTTTCAAAAATTCCGAATAAATTTAAAAGAACCATTTAATAAAGTGCAAATTGATATTGTAGGACCTTTTCCAAAATCATCTGTGGGAAATAAATTCATAGTAGTTTGTATTGATATGAGTAGTAGGTGGATTGAAGCAAAGGCAATTAAACAAAAAAATTCAAAAAATGTAGCGGATTTTATAATCAAAGAAATTATTTTACGTCATGGTCCTCCAGAGTATATAATTTCAGATCAAGGGAAAGAATTTACCGCTGAAATTGTAAAAAATGTTTGTAAAATGTTTAATTCAAAAAAATCATTTGTGTCTGCATATAATCCCAAGTCAAATGGAGCTGTGGAAAGAGTTAATCAGACATTGATACATAAGTTGGCTAAACTTTGTAAGAATCATTGGAAAGAGTGGGATGAGTTTTTGCCTTTTGCCATTTATGCATCGAGAATTTCATTTAGAACAATATCCAAGAAATCACCATTCCAATTGCTCTATGGATATCAACCTAAAATATTTAGTTTAGAAAATGAAAATAATGAAAGCCAATTTACTGAGGTAGAAACCGATGATATGATGTTTGAAAGGTTGAAAATTGTTCGAAATACTTTAAATGAAGATGAAAAGAAATTGAGAGCAAAAGAATCAAAATTATTAAAACCCGGTAAAAGTGTAGACGATTTAAAAATAGGTGATATTGTTTTAAGAAAAATACCCAATACTTTAAGGAATAATAAGTTGGATGTTTATTGGGAGGGCCCATATGAAGTTGTTGATAAAGGTTGTAAAGGTAATTATAAGATCTCTTTTGCCGGTGGAAAAATTTTTTCTGTAAATCGAAAAGACTTACAAATGTTGTTTTGTTCTGATGTTTCATGGATCGTGCCAGGAGGTGGGGAGAGTATGTTAGAGGACAACTCAAACATTTTAAGATTATTGTAAAACTTTATAATAAGACATAAATTTATTAATTTCCCTTTTTGGCAATTTTTGATATATTAAACATTTAATATATCAAAATAAGCTATAAAAAAGGAGATAATTATTTAGAGATGTCTGGTAAGCAATTCAATAAATTCTCTTCAAACAAATCTTCTCCTAAAAATTCCTTTAGGGACCAGGAGTTCCCTCACATTTTTAATACAATTAAACCATAAAGACCAATATTTTTTTGAGAAGAAAATTTTCAAATATTTTTTTTGTTAAAAATTTATGAATATTTTTTTATAAAAATATTGATCCATATGGCCTAATGATATTAATAATGATATTAAATTTTTAAAAACGGAGGTTCGATTTTCGCTGCGTTTTTAAAATATTAGGTTGCGATGTATGAGCAGATCGTGTTGTTGGCACGCGACAAAATAAAATTTGAAAAATAAGGGATGGAAAAAAGGTTTATAATAAAGTTAAAAAAGTTAAATTTAAGGGTTAGAAAATTAAAATCGGAGAAAAAATTCGTCAAAAACGAATCATTCGGATAATCTATAACTCTGGAAAAAATGTGTATTAATTAACTCTATAAAAATGTGTCTATTAATCTGGAAAAATGTGTATTAATTAACTCTTTGTCTATAACTTTGAAAAAATGTGTCTATAATTCTAAAAAATGTTTCTATAACTTAGAAAAAAACGTGTCTATAACTATTTAAACCCTGTAATATTAAAAATAATGTAAAAAGTGAAATATAATAATCAAAGAGTGAAATATAATAATGCAACGAAGGAATGTAATAATGCGACGAGGGGAATATAAAAATGCGACGAGGTGAATATAAAAATGCTTCGGGGGAATATAATGATACAATGAGGGGAATATAATAATGCAACGATGGGAATATAATAATGCAAGCAAGGTAAATAATAATGCAACAAGGTGAAATAATAGTGCAACAAGGGAAAATAATAATGCAACGGGTTGAATATAATATTGCAACGGGTTGAATATAATAATGCAACGGGCGGAATATAATAATACAAAGACCGGAATATAATAATACAATGGGCTGTATTACTAAAGTGACAAAAGTATTTTATATGTTAAATATTTATTTATAAATAAAAATATGCGTATTCGTTTCATACATAAAATACAATCTTTTAAAAAAAAACTTATAGACACCTTCAAATAAATTTAATGGGTAAATATTTATATAAAAATATCATTTATTTCAAAATATTTATTAACCCATATGAATTCAGATGATGAAATTGTTACTTTGAATATCAAGAAAGAAGAAAATATTTCAGTTGTATCTGTGACGCCAAATAAAAGAAATTCAGGAATTAATGAATTAAATGTGAACGATTTTAGTAAAGACTTTAATAGTGATTTTAATAATAACTTTAATAATGATTTTAATAAAGACTTTAATAATGATTTTAATAAAGACTTTTTTAATGTGAATTTAAATATTAATAATCTAACTAGTGATCTTAAGAAGGATGATTTAAATATTAATAATAAAGAAAAGCCCGATTTATCAAAAACTGAACCGGACTCTGATAAAAATATTTTAGATAAATTAAAAAATAACCGTGATAGCAGAAAAAAATCATCGATAAAGAAAACAACAATTGAAAATTCATCGCTAGGAAAAAAGATAAATAGTGATAAAAATACTGCCAAGCCCAACAAATCATCAAATAAAACAACAATCGAAAATTCATCACTAGGGAAAAAGATAAATACCGATAAAAATACTGCCAAGCCCAGCAAATCGCCAAATAAAGCCATTAATAATGAAAATAAAACTTCACGTAAAGCATCGAAAAATGAAAATGAACCAAAACGTAAAAAAGTTTCACAACCTAACAAAAATGGAAAATTAAAAGTAATAATTCAAGATGGTTCAAACATTAAAGAATTGCTTTTTAAAGAAACAGATACTCTTCAAAGTCTTTATAATGATTTTTGTGGTGGTTCGGAAAAAAAACTTCAATATAAAAACGTATTTGTGTCTAAATTTAGTACATTCAAAGGAATAGGGTACGATGAGGGTGTTATTTATGTTATTGATCCACAAGAAAAATATAAATTGAATATTTCAATTGTTGTTAATTATGATATTGATAAGAATATTAAAATTTCAATATTAAAATCCGAAAAAATACAAAATTTGATCAATAAAGTCAATGAAAAAACGGGATTAAAATTTAATGTTTTGTCTTTTAATGGTGATGTACTTGATAACAATGTCGATATAAAAGACAAAATTAGTGATGGTGATGTTGTTGATGTTTTTAAGTATAAATAAAGTTTTTTAGTTATTTATGTTGGTTTAGTCTTTTATCATAGAGACTTAGTTAATCAGTTGCCATTCCTTACTGAAAATTCAGGTATTATGATAAAATCCCACAATTAATAAATAATTGAGAAGACATTTAACTATCAATAATTTAGAAGTAATATACATTTGTTAAAGTGTGGTATAGCTAGCTGATTATCACTTTATAAATCTTTCATAGTAAAACAGAAAAGGCTCATCTTGAGGGTTCGGATGATATTTAAGGCGCATCTCGAAAAAATGGGCATTAATCTAAAAAATTCACAAAAAAGCTAGTTCAAAGAGGGGATTCAGATCCGTCTAAAAATAGGAAATCGCCATTCACAATATGAAAAGGAGTGTTTTTTATTCGAAATAAAAGGCATTTTACAAGAGAAGAATGAATAATAAAATATCATGATGTATGAACAAATAATTGTAAGTCTCAAAAAATAGGTGCCTTGTGATTATTTTTGGAAACTCTCATATATTTGTTCATATTTCATGAAAATCTTTTATTTAATCTTCTCTCAGAAAATATCTGGTTACCCAACCGGTTAGTCTGCTGCCCGGCAACTCGTCCAGTGTAGACGAGTTGCCTAGTTTTTGACAGAACTCGTATGCCCTTATGATTATAAATAAATTTGATAAATAAATTTAAATTTTTATGAATGAAATGGAAATATATTGTATTTTTAATGATTTAAAAAAAATTTTTTGTCTATTTAAATTTAAATAACGATCTTAAAGTTTTTTATTCACACTTTAAGCCAGATAGCTCAGTGGTTAACTCTCTTGAATGTAAAATTAAGTATCGTGGTTCGAATCTCGCCGATGTCACTCTTTAATAAATAATGAGAGAATGACATTAAGCGGTCATAACTATATAATTATAGTTAATATACAGTTGTTCCAGTGTGGTATAGCTGATTGTAACTTGGTCTAATATGACAATACAGAAAAGACTCTCTTAGGTGTGGAAATGAGTTCGGCGACGCATCCCGGCAAAAAGTAGTGAAAAATAAAAATTCATGAAAAGCCACTAATTACCTTTATCCTGCTGAGTCATTGATAAAACAAAGATCGCGTATACAACAGGGCTTCTGGGTAGCTTAGGAAGTGACGTATTATTGGAACACCAAGAACCAAAGGTTACAGACTACGTTAAAGACAACTATCCGTGTTGGCAGCTATGGATGTTGCCAACATGTAATTTATAGTCCACACTTTAAAATTTAATTTTCTTAAAATCATTATAATTGAATAAAATGAAACATTTTTAAAGAAAAAAATTTTGAAAATCTGATTCATTTTGTAATTATAAACAAAGTGGCCTTATTCTCTAAAATTGTCTCCTAAAAAACATTAAAACTTATTTATTTTATCATTTTTTTTTAATTCGGTGTAATTAAAAGCTTTTTATATAAAAAGAGAGCCACTTTCTCATCGTAATTTTCCTTGTGATTATGTGCACTTTTAATGAAGATTCTATTATTTTTTCTTAAAACACGTATGCGGCATTTCCTATTTATAAATTGCTATGAAACTGTTATATTACTAAAAAATGTTTATGATAAGCAAATTCGGACCTTGACCGTTTTTTTCCCCATTATAGTTTTAGGCCGTTTTTCACCCATGTTTATATTAAAATAAATTGTAAATTTTTTTATATCCCGTTTTTTCCCCATGGGAGAAAAAAACAGTCAAGATCCGAAAATTCTTTATTTAATAAAATGTTTCCGTTTCTTGGCTTTTTGTAAAATGAATTTTTCTATTATCCTTAAGGATATAAGAAATTATGATTGAAAATCCAGAAACTCGTACATACTGAACGAGTTGCCGAGTAACGCATATGTTTGTTCATATATCACACAAATTTCTTATTTAGTCTTCTCTCGGAAATATTTGTTTCACCAACGTGTTATTCTATCCTAGAAGTCATATCGAGAAAGTAAATTAGAATGTTTGAAGATGTCGAAATTATATTGCAAATGTTAAATATAGAGTATTTTTTGCATATACCTATATTTTCGTTTACAAATTAGGAAATATACAACATGAATATCCAAATTTATAAACGAAAAATTTGAGTTTGTGAAAAGAGAATCTTATTAACAATTGCCATAAAATTTAAGTCATGTTTCAATGCTGCATTTTTTCTCTCGATATGGCTTCTAGGATAGACTAACACGGCTCATACAGTATACTTTGTTTTTACAAAAAAATATAAAAATATTTTTTCAAATAACTATAAATTATCAAAATTATTTATTTTTTTAGGTTAAAGCAAAGTATACTGTGAAAGGCGAGTTAGTCTATCCTAGATTTCATATCGAGAGAAAAAAAACGACAATATTGAAACAAAAACGAAATTTTATGGCGCGTAACAATAGCGTGACCTTTTTTCATATAATCATTTTTTTGTTTACAAATTTTGAAAATTACGCTGTGAATTTCCTAATTTGCAAACAAAAATATGAGTATATGAAAAAAAGATCTCGTTATTTTTACATGCCATGAAAATTCGTTTTGTTTCAATATTGTCATTTTTTCTATCGATATGGCATCTTGATAGACTAACCAATTGTATAACCAAATATCATTCGTTTCAATAAAAAACAACACTTTCCCTATTGTTAATGGCGATTTTTTTTATTTTTAGGCGGATCTAAACCCCTGGTTTTATCAAAAATCCTATAATTACATGTATGTTTTTGATTCATTTTAAAACGGAAATCACATATCCCATAGAACTTTCTTAAGTATTTACTTTTAATTTTTATAAAAAAAATACTGTCTTCTAAAGATCAACATGTGAATAAAATTTTGTGAGACAATTCACGATATAAGCCGTTATAAAAAATATAAGCCGAAATAAAAAAAATATAAGCAGTTATAAAAAATAAAAAATAAAAATCATAAAAAAGTTGTAAAAGAAAGATTTTAATTCTGGTTATTTGGTTCATCTACTGGAGTTACATGACGTTTTTTAAAAGAATAAAAAATGGTTAAAACAGACGTTATTATCGAATTCTATTTTAAAAGTATATTCAATTAGGAAGCCGTCTAAAAGATCGCTTGTGGTTACATGCTGATTTTTTTTCTTCTTATAGTGTCACCAACAACTTTCAATTGTTTGTGTTTAGATTAATGAATCATCCGGATTAATAAAGTTGAGACTGTGATTTACAGTAAAAACTCCAAAATATAGAGATTCCATTATTCTATTGTAGGATCTCCAACAGTCATTAATTGATAGTATTTTGTAGAATATTTTCTAAAATAATAGATAGTATTGCAGGACTATTTATATCGGTTAGTAAAAAAATAGCATCGTTTGCTGTCTTTTTTTACTATACCAAGTGCCTATTGTTAAGGTTTGATGCCACCTCGTCCTTAGTTCTACTAAAAAAAGAGATTTATTCATTCCGAAATTTTTTTGTTATTGTTTGAATCAAGACCGCCTGATGAACTAGGAGTTTTTAACAAACATTCTTGCATAATCTTTTTCATGTTAGAAAACCATTTTTATATTATATTTTTTATTTGGCAAGATCAGAAATAAGTATCATTTTGAAAGCTATTTCGGCAGAAGTGATGTACAGATTTAATTTTTTTTTCATAGTAGATTTTAGAAACTCAAATATGTGGTCATATCTGCATTTATTTTTTTTTCTACAAACATTATAGGACCAAATGTATATATCAATAACCTTCGTCTTTTTACAAAGACACTCCTTTCAAGCACATACACAGACATTTATTATAAAAATACTTAACCGTGCAAAATATTCCGGGTTTTCTAACAAAAATTTTTGGGCAAACTGGCATAAAAGTCGTCGTAAAACCCCAATTCAAGAATGTCATGATCATTTTTTTAACCTCTTGTCAACATTGTTAAAGTTTTTGTCAGACTATGGTTTATATTTTTTTATAACGGCTTATATTTTTTATAAAGGCTTATATTCGGAATGTTCTTAGGAGTTCGGGATTATATAAATTGTTAGCAAAAATTAATATTTAAGATGTTGACAACATACAGCGCCTACCCGGAGTGTTGTTTGATATTGTGGTCTTTAGACCGTTGATTCTTGGTGTTACCATAGTACGTCACTTCCTAAGCTACCTGGAATCCCAGCCGTATACGCGATTTTTGTTTTATCAATGACTCAGCAGGATACAGGTAATAGGCGGCTTTTTACGATTTTTATTTTATTACTTATTTTGGCGAGATATGCGCCGCACTCATATCTGAACTTATGAGAGTTCCTTCTACTTCATTGTCATATTAGACCAAGTCTTAATCAGCTATACCGCATTGGAACAACTGTATATTAATACAATATTTCCATAATTTTAACCGCTTAATTTAATTCCCTCTTTATTTATTAAACAGTGACGTCGGCGGGATTCGAACCTCGATACTTAAATTTCATTCAAGAATGTTAACCATTGACCCATCTGGCTTCATAACATAAATAATTAATTTTTGAATTAATAAAAAAATATTTTTGAATTAATAAATAATTAATTTTTGAATTAATAAAAAAATATTTTTGAATTAAAATTTTACAATTTAAAATGATCCCAATGATAAATTTTTTTATTTTTCACAATAATAAACTAATTTTCGGAAATGAAAAAGAACCACCGCTTCTTCGTGAATACATAAATGGCCTAATTAACATAGGCGTAGATTTTTTTAATGAAGAAGTCAAATCTGTAGAAACCGATTCTTTTTTATTACAAATATTTAAAACACCCACTAATTATTTAATAGTGTGTTATAATGATTTGATAGTTTATCGTGATATATACGAGGTTTATACATATTTTTCAAAAGCAATGGTTTATGATGATTTCCGAATTTTTGAAGAATACGTTAAATTAAATAATAATTAAACCTGAAAATTTCAACTTTAAACCTGAAAATTCAACTTTAAAGTTGAAATTAAAAAAAAATAAAAAAATTATTATCACTTTGTTAATCAAGAAGGTTATTCTAAACTTAAAATCAATTTTTAGATTTCAACAACTATATATTTACTAATTACTATTTTTAGATTGTTATTTATTAACTATTGTTCGCGATTAATATTCCTAACTATTTATTGCCTAAATTAGAAATTTGTAAAAATTATGTTAATTAACAACTTTTTGGGTAATAAAATAAAACATTGTTTTTATTAATATTTATTTACTTTGTAATAAATACTCAATATGTTTGACTTTTTAATTTTGTTTTGTTATTATAAATAAATATCAGTATTAATTGTAATCTATACTCATGTTTAATTACGATTTATAATATCATGTAAAATCTCTCGATTAATTAAAAATATTACATTTTAATTGGTTCTTAGAATTAATTGATCGATATATTTAGAATTCTAATTCAAGACAAATTAATTTTTATCCGTTGAAATATTTTGCCTTTAATTGATCTTCTTAATTCACCAAAGATTTTTAAGAAGTTTTATTGTAGGTAATATCATAATAAATTTAAACTTATGAGTACTATTAATTTAAACTTATAAGTACTATTAATTTAAACTTATAAGTAATATCATAATAAATTTAAACTTATAAGTACTATTAATTTAAACTTATAAGTAATATTAATTTAAACTTATAAACAATATCATAATAAATTTATCTTATAATTAATATTAATTTAAACTTATAAGTAATATTAATTTTAACTTATAAGTAATATCATAATAAATTTATCTTATAAGTACTATTAATTTAAACTTATAAGTAATATTAATTTAAACTTATAAGTACTATTAATTTTAACTTATAAGTAATATCATAATAAATTTATCTTATAAGTAATATTAATTTAAACTTATAAGCACTATTAATTTAAACTTATAAACAATATTTATCTAACTCTTAAAAAATCTATAAATTATAGATTCCTTATTTTTAAGTTCTCTCATCTTAATAGCTCTTTTTATTAATGTGTTCGCTTCGTTTATCTTTGAGGCAATATAATGACTACCATTTCTATCTGGATGATTTTCTTTTAATAAGAGTCTATAAGCATTATCAAGAGTATCCTGATTCATATTTTGAATGTTCAAAATTTGTTTTGCTTCTGATATATCCATCTTTTTTTTAAATCCTAATGGTTTGAAAAAAAATATTTTTTCAGGTAAAAACATTTAGGGATTTTATTTTTTTTATAATAAATCAAATTTTAAGGGTAAGATAGAATAATATAAAATCTATATCATTTTTTGTTGTTAATGATTTTCTTTTATAGTAGCATAGTAGTTAACACTCTTAAATGTAATATTTATGTATCTTGTTTTGAATAATTTAAGAACACTTAATAAATAACCCCAGAATGAAATTAGCGGTTATAAGTATTTACAGTAATATACAGTTGTTCAAGTGTGTTACACCTGATTTGGAATTAGTCTAATCTTTTATAGTGAAAAAGAAGATATCATCCTAGGTGTGGGAATGCTTGAGGCGGCGCAACTTGGCTAAAGAGTAATGAAACTAAAAAATTCATGAAAGGACCATAATTACTGTATCTTGCTTATTCATTTATAAAACAAAAATAGTGTATAAACTGGGTATCTAGGGTACTGTTGAATTACGTACAACAGACGAAAGAAAAAAGTTTATGACCATAATTTGTACTAACTCTCCGAGTTGGAAGCTATGGATATTGTCAGCATGTAATTATTTTCTTTTTATTTACATTTCTAATCATAAAGCTCTATTATCTATTTTTTATTTCGTATCGTTTGTAAATTATGAATAAGATTGTCATCGTGGATACTTAATATGAATAAGATTGTCATCGTGGGTACTTAAAACCTATTTGATCTATATTAGACTAAAAGAAGGAATCGATAAATGTAAATAAACCGGTTTTTAAAAAGATCTCCTCTGATTATAGCAAAAATTTTGCTCTAGAAAAAAATCAAAAATAAAAAAATCTTTTTTTGATAGATCACCTCTGTCATTTTCGTGAACTATCTTTTTGAGAGGCTTTGATCTATTAAACTCATATTCTTTTAACTTTTTATTATTACTATTCAAAAAACTTTATTTTACAATCATCTAAATTAAAATTGATCTACGTATTTTTATTTAAATTGTCTCGATTAACTATATAATTTAATATATCACTTAGTTGTATAAAAGAAAAGCTGATAGTAATTAAAAAAGATGAAAAATGATAAGCTTCAATAAGAATATCAGCTACAGACTAAAAAAAATCACAATAAAAATAGAATTCTAAAATATCTTTTTAATAATACCAGTCCGACCCGAGAACAGGACAATCTCAAAAAGGAAATTTTATTTTTTTTCAAAAAATTTATTTTAGCTAATAACTCAACGTGGTATTCTTAAAAACATACAGTCAGTGTCGTTTTTTTTATTCATTAAAAAGTCGATTTTTTTAATCACTTAATCTTTCTGATTCTCTTGGTGAGTTTAATATTCTTATTCGACACTATTTTTATCATA
>SDVU01000441.1:0-13389 GCA_016256075.1 Dictyocoela muelleri | reverse complement strand
TGGTTATTATGCTATATTTAAGTTAATTTTATTATTTATACAAAACATTTTTATAAATTTGTCCACCTTTTACAGGGATCAAAAAAATAAAATTGTAGACCCACTTTTACGTATGGCTTTTAGCCCAATACTTCAAAAAATTATATAAAACGCCTTATTGTAAATTTTAAAAAGAAACGAAGATCAAAACACAAAAACAATCGGGACACGGTTTTTACAACTTATAATAAAATTTTCTTTTATAAAAACAGTTGGATCATCAATATTTATAAAATTTTTATTTAATATTCTTAATGACGTTGGTACATAATTATCAAAATTAACTACTATATTTTTGCTGAATAAACACAAAGATATGTATTTATTTCATAAAAAAAACTAATATCATAAAAATATGGCTTTAATTTAAATTCATGCTATATAAATAGAAAGTATGCATATATTATGTCGCGCGCGCAGAGCGCGACCTGCCCCAAAACCGAGAGTTTTTGATATTTCAACTTATATACTGTTATTTATATATTGATTTTTATTAATTTTATTTTATGAAATTTTTGTTAAATTTATATTGACAGCGGGAGTTGAACCCACTAGTTACTTGTCAATAAAATTTACTTGTCAAAACAATTCATACATATCTCTAGGCAAATAAACACAAAATAATATATTTATTGATTATTAATTATAAATTTTATTTTATGATTTTATTTTAATTTTTGTTGACATGGGAGTTGAAACCACTATTACTTGTCACAATTCATTCTTATCTCTAGGCAAACAAATACAAAATAAATATATTTACTGATTATTAATTAACTATGATTCTAAAAAAAAATTTCGTAATAACAGTATTTTTTTAAAAAAAAGTAATTAAAATCTTGACTATATAATTTATGATATTTATAATAAAACATAAATAATATAGTTTATGATATTTATAATAAATCATAAATATACAATAATTTATAAAATATAAAATTTAAGTTAGCAATAAAAATTTTCATTTTTGATTATTAAATTTATCATTTAAATATATTTAATAAATTAAATATAGTGTTGTGACCCAGTGGTTATAGTGAAATTGAAAAATATTATAAAGTGGGATCAACTCCCGCTGTCAACAAAAATTTCATAAAATAAAATTAATAAAAATCAATATATAAATAAATAACAGTATATAAGCTTAAATATTAAAAACTCTCGGTTTTGGGGGCAAGTCGAGAGCTGCGAGCGCGACATATTAAATATATTCAAAATTCTTTATAAATTCAATAGCAAGCTGATACATGTGTTAGCGAAATTTAATTATTGCACCTCATAAAATGACATCGACGCCATCAGATGATTCTTAAATTGTTTCACCCTCTAAAATGTTATCAACGCGATCAGATGATTCTTAAATTGTATCACTCCTTTTTGAATTTAGAATTATTTCCAAGGGCGTGATATCGCCCACGTTTAGAAACACTGATTTGTACGAACTTTGCTAAAATTAAAAAATACCTGAAAAGGCTTTTCCAAGCAATTTATGACCATAAACTTTTTATCTACGTGTGTGCTATATTTTAGATTGCAAATATACAGTTCGAGGATAATTTTTCAAAGTTTTTCATATTTTTTAATTTTACACGAGCTTATCTGCATAGAAGGATATAAAATGCGAGTTTTTTGAAATTTATTATCTCTAATATAAGTTTTGCACACATTTTTAGGAGTTATACTATCTTTATAAATGGTTTTTTCCACAATAAAGTTTTTCATACATTTTTTGTTTTTTATAATAAATTTTAATTATCCTTTTAAAGTTATTTTATTATATTTAAGCTGGTTATACAGCTATTTTCATTATCTTTGGCAGATATGTGTATTATATTGACTATTATTTTCTTATTATTGAACTTTTTTTATTTATTTATCAAATAATTATGCTAAAAAAAAATGTGAAAATTTAGATCTGGTTCATTTTATGTTCCACGTGGGACAAATAATAAACCAAAAGAAATCTATTTAAAATAAATATTTGCCAGATAGATCATTGGTTACAACGCTTGAATGTAAAATTTAAGTATCCTGTTTTGAATCTCGCTGACGTCACTCTTTAATAAATAATGAGGGAATGACATTAAGTGGTAAAAAACTATAGAAATATGGTAGTAATATACAGTTGTTCCAGTGTGGTATAGCTGATTAAGACTTTGTCTATATTAAAATGAAGCAGAAGAGACCCTCTTAGGTGTTGGGATGAGTGCGGTAACGCTTCCAGGAAAAGCAGTAAAAATAAAAATTCATGAAAAGCTACTAATTATCTGTATCCTGCTGGGTCATTGATTAAACGAAAATCGCGTATACAACCTTTGTCTCTGTGTAAATTAGGAGTGACGTATTAAAGGAACAACAAGAACCAAAGGTCTCAGATACAAGGTAGGAGACAGCTCTCTGGATTGGCAGCTATGGATTTTGTCGCGTGAAATAACAATATAGGACAAAAAACGGAATGTTGCGAAATTATAATAAAGATAATATAAAAAATATAAAAATCAAATATATTTGTTTAAAAATTAATTTAAAATCTATTTATGTAATTTTTGGATTATTTTATGGGTCAATTGAATATTTACAGGCAATTTTTATGATAAAAAAATTTTTTAGCACAAAAAACGGAATAAATAATTTTATATTTAGTATATTTCCCATTGGCTTTATAGAAAGCAATTGCACAATCTAAAAGTCAATGATAATTTTCAAAAAATAATAATATCGATTGAAGCCCATACCTTAACATTTTTTTCCTTATAATTTTAAAAATGGGGCAATAAAACAGCCAGTTTCTCTTTAAAAATGCCCAAAAGTGTCTCGATTAGATTTTAATCAAGTTATTGAGACCATGGTAATACATTTACATTGTTTCTTTTACAATACTAATTCGTGAGATTAGTAGTATGCTTGGGATCATTGCCTTATTGAAAAATAAAAACATCTAGATTTATAGATTTGGCAGAATTCCGTATATTTCGGGCAAGAATATTAACATACTTTGTAGGATCTTTTTTTCATCGATAACGACCAATTTACTAATTTTATCGTATGAAAGACAGCCTAAAACCATAATTTATCTTACACCATGCGCTACCGTCGGTGTGTGAACATTTAGTTCATGCCTAAACTGAGCTTTCTTTATTCAGAAAATTTAAAATCAAAGTAAAAGAAATTTAATTTAGATTAATCACTAAAAATAATACTTTTTAAGTCGCATTCATCCATAAAAATATAGTTTTTTGAGTATTCTAGTCTTAATAATACCGCCTTTTTTAGTATGGGCTTTTTGTAGGAGCATATGCAAATATATTATTGCTGTTACACCACTTATTATTGTTTGATGGATACAATACATCCCATCTTGTTTAAATATCTCAATTGAAGACTTGCGTAGTGAATTTTTAGGATTATCTTCCCTTATTTTTTAAAAAATAGAAATATTTCTCTCATTTTACTTCTTAGATCTGCCATTTCCTCTTATATGTTTTCCTGCGCCATGAAGCTTAAACTTTTCTATGGTCCGTGATACTTTGCTTTCAGATCTTCTAACAATATTGGCAATTAGAGACTGCTTCATGCCGCTAAAAAGCCCTAAAAAACCCTAAAAAACCCAAATGTTCAATTTCTGTTAGTTGTAGCACCATGGGTAAAGAGTAAATTTTTTTAAATAGTTTTAGGCGGGGAAATATGGAATTATAAACTCATATTCATTTTTTTGTCGCAATAATATTTTTTTAGTATAAAAATTGCCTGTAAATATTCAATTGACCATAAAATTGCCCAAAAATTACATAAATACGTTAAAATTAAATTTTAAACAAATATATATTAATTTGCATATTTTTTTATTTTATTTTTATTATACTTTTGCAACATTCCGTTTTTTGTCTCATACTGTATATGATCAACATTTAGAGCAGAAGTATTTAGAAGACATATTTTCAATATATTATTTATGACACAGGTTTTATCCAGAGGTATATAGGTATATTAACAAATAAAATATAATATAGATAGTGAGAAAATTAAATAAACGGTTTATAAAATAACATAATAATCTAAACTTTTTTTAAATAAACATAAAATGGCAATAGTTAATATAAGGTGTGTGAAATTTCTAAGGGTGTCGAAAAATTAAAAGAACGGCGAGAAAAATGGCGAAAGTTAATTAAAAACTAGAGATAAAATTAAGGAGTGGGGGATTTTTCATTTTTTTTCACTTCAATATGAATTTTGGGCAAGGTTAATTATAAGGGTGGGATTATAAAGTCGGAGGCTTATTATAATGGCGGAGAGAAAAATTAATTTTTTATTATTTTTATAGACTGTAAAATTCATATTAGTGAAGAGAAAATAACAATAAAATCTTCCCCTCAGTTTTTTCCCTTCACTTTTATAATTAAGTTTCTGATAATCTTTAGATTTAAAATATCTTATAAATAGCAAAATTCATATTAAAGAGAGAAAAAATGTACGAAATTACTCTTGCACCTTTAATTTTCCTATAGTTTTTAATTATATCTTGCTGTTTTTCACGCCGCTATTATATTTTTTCCTGCTCTTTTAATCAAATCGTTTCCATAATTTAAATAAACATTTATTAAACAAACATAATTTAAATAAAAGTTATTTATTTAAAGTTTTGTATCATGTAGTCGAATACCCCCCTAATGGTATCATGTAGCGATTACCACCCCTTCGGTTTAAATATACATAAAATAATAATAATAAAAATAAAGAAAAAAACTATAAGAAGAAAAAAAATCTAATTAATAAATTTTGCTTCTATTTTATTAATTTTAAAATTTCTAGGAAAGCTTCTTTTTTAAAAGTATCCGTAAAAAGGAAATATTCAATAAATTCAGCCTTTTTGATATTTCTTATACCTTTTCTTTTTTTTTTATAGCGAGCTTTAATTTATTGTTGAAGCTCTCTACATGCTGAGTGTGGTTACCTGTTTATGGATCCACAAAATTATACTTGTGGCATACTCTTATATGAGAGTAGTCATTTATATTCATTTAATTATTATATGCCCGCCATTCATCTGAGTGAAAATAGATCCGGGTATAACCACACTTGAAATAATAGGTATAAGGGATTCGGCATCTCTTCGTTAAACAATAGCGGTATAACCTTTTGTAGGATTACAAGTAATATCCACTATTGTGATAGCCCATACAGGTTGTATAGGAGCTGTTCCTATATGGGACTTGACATTGAAATTCAGCTTAGTTTCAACAATCTGAACTTGATGTCCCAAGCCCCATAGACGTATAGGATGCAGTATCAAATATTCATTAATACAGGTCATTAATTTCACTTGATTTTGTAAATATTTGTTCTGTCTATTTGGGTGAATTCGGTGATATTCGTAATTAGTTGACACAAAGACAAATAAAAAAAACCTTTAGAACCGAGCGTGACTCGATTCTCGATTCTCGATTCGGAGAAAAAACTGTTTTTAAAAATAGATATAGTAGTTTTATATTTACTACATCCATTAAAAAAACATTTTCAGGTATAACCCAGTTTATTATCCTTTGTATTCTCCAATCGCATAGGAGTATCACAAAAAACACAAGACACTGAATCACATATAATATTTTTTTCAAATAAAAAATTTAAAATTTCATCATTCGATGAACTAACAAAAAAATCTAAAAAATTGAAAGTCATAAGAGTGTTAATTTTATTTTTGATATCATGTAGTCAAATACCCCCCAGGGGGGTATTCGACTACATGATCCAAAGTTTTAAAATATCACAGTTCATAATTAAAAATTTTACATATTATTCAATATATACGTAATAAATAAAATTTTAAACCTTATAACTTAAAGGTAACGGTTTTGTGCGTCTATACCTGGATGGTCTTATTGGTTCAAATTTCACAAAAGATGGCTTTTCGCGTTCTTTCCGGGAGACCGGGTATTTTTTGCGGACAGAAATGTCAAATCCCCATCTGATCTTATCTAGGGTGTAATGATAAAGTAATGAAGACTATATAGCGATTTAGATTTATTTAAAATTTTCTATTTCAATGCACTGGGTATGAAAATCTCATAATAAATAGCATTTTAATAAATTTTAAATTTTCATTGCCATATTTTATTTTTTTTTATATTTTTTATTTTTTTGACGGCTTTGAATTTTGACAGGATTGATGATTTTATATCTAATATAGATTCATCATAAGGATACTGTGTACATACAGCAACACCTTTTAATTTATATTATTATTTAAATAAATACATGCTGATCTAAAATCATTTTAATACAGTCTATCCAAAAAAAATATTGATTTTTTATAATCGTGAATTACCATAATGGGGTTTTTTCATAAAAATATCAAAACCCCAGAAGAAGCAGATAAATTTAATAAAAGAATGTTATTCTTTACATAAAAAATCCTTAACGTAGTTAACTTGCT
This sequence comes from Dictyocoela muelleri, assembly GCA_016256075.1. Taxonomy (NCBI): domain Eukaryota; kingdom Fungi; phylum Microsporidia; genus Dictyocoela; species Dictyocoela muelleri. The sequence goes on along the minus strand of SDVU01000441.1, from coordinate 6,920 downwards.
CATAATTTTTCTTTCCTGAAATTTTATTTTTTCAAAAATTAAACATGAAATTTGGAAATTATAATAAAATTTTCGACAAAGTCAAATATTTTTAACTCATTGAATGATTGAATATAATTTTATTATAAAAATTAAGTTTTTAAATGGAATTTTTTAATTTTAATCTACCTGATCAAATTTTATAAAGAATTTTTGTTTTTACAAAATAATTTCTGAAGATTAATTATTTTTTATGGAATAAGGTTCATTTTAAAATTTTTTCATTATTTTCGTTTCTCATAAACCTTATTAATCAATAGCTTTAAAATTTCAAATCGATCATAATTTTTAAAACTGCCACTTTTCAACTTCATCTCAAGACCAAATTTATTTAAAATAATTTCTACATCCTTATTAAAAGATAATTTATTAAACCCAAGCGAACTTGCAAGATAAATAGATGGCCTGGACGGATATTTATCAATAATCTTTTTTATTTTTTGTTCTTTGTTTTGATTTTCTGATGTGTATAGATGATTTTTTATTATTTTGTTTCTGTTTATCAATAATTTTGACGATTTTTTTACAAAGAGTTTGTACGTTTTAAGTTTTTTTATGAGTAAATTTGATTTTATTTTGTCAGCCATGGGTAGTTTAAAAGGTAAGCTTTAATTAATTTTAAATTTAAAACGGTTAAATAGTTAATGATTAAATAGTTAATCATTAAATTGTTAATCATTAAATTGTTAATGATTAAATAGTTAATGATTAAATAGTTAATGATTAGATATTAAAGAATATATAGATAAAGATTAAATTGTTAATGATTAAATAGTTAATGATTAAATAGTAAAGATTAAATATTAAAGAATAAATAGATAATGATTAATTATTATCTTTGACCAGATAGTTCAGTGAATAACATTCTTGAATGTAACATTTAAGTATCGTGGTTGAATATTGTTTGCTTCAATTAATTAAATAATTGAGGAATTAAAATAGTAGTCAATAATAATAAAACTATGGTAGTACAAAGTTGTTCTAGTGACACATGGGGATTAGAAATTGATCTAATAGGAAATGAATCAGAGAGATGCAACGAATTCTGTTTATGAGTGTGAGAAGTATCTCGGTAAGAACAGCATTAAAACTAAAAAAAACATGAAAGCATAAAATTACATAATCCTGCAGAAATTTCATGGAATTAGGTAGTGATATATAAGTTGAACATCAAGATCTAAAGGCCTAATGACTGTTAGAAATTCAAATCTTTGGATAGCAATTATAGATATTGTCAGAGTTGTTTTCCCTGAATCGCCGATGTTAACGTGAAAATTAGCATATGAATTTCTTAAAATGCGCATGCTTATTTAATAAATCTTTCTTAAAATTTAAAACAATAAAATTGTTACCATAAACTTCAAATGAACAATCTTAATCTCATAAACAACCTAAACTCTTATATGTAACGCCCCTTATCACAACATTTTGTTTCAGATAATAACTTTCAATTCGAGACATCTTTGAACATATCAATATTTTCAACAGCCAGTATGTAATATATAATGTAATGTAGAGAATATATTACCCATTTTGCAAACTTATTGACCCATTTTTGCAAACTCATTAACCGTTTTTTCAAACTTATTGACCCATTTTTGCTAACTTATAAAACCCTTTTTGCTAACTCATTGACCTCTTTTGCAAACTTATTGAACCTCAAAACTAAAAAAAATTTAAAATCAATAAAATTTTAAAACAAATACAATTTTAAAATAAATTAAAAATAATGAGAATTTATTTTATTAAACTTTAACCCCTTGTTTCTTAAACGGGTTAGTCTATCCCATGAGTCATATCTAGAAGAAAAACGACGATATTGAAACATAGGGAAATTTTATGGCATTTAATATTCATGGATTAGATTTTTACATGCTCGTATTTTTATCTACAAATTATGAAATTGACATTATAAATTTCCTAATATGTAAATAAAAATACGTGTATATAAGAAAAATAATCTATAAATATTAAATACCATAAAATTTAGTTTATGTTTCTATATTGTTGTTTTTCTTCTAGATATGACTTTTAGGATAGGCTAACCCGGATCTCATAGTACACTTTGTTTTTTAAAAAAATCAAATAATTTTGATATGCATAGTTATTTAAATTATATTTTTATATTTTTTTTGTAAAAACGAAGTATACTGTGAGACCCGGGTTAGTCTATCTTAGAAGTCATATCTAAAAGAATAACGATGATATTGAAACATAAACGAAATTTTATGGTATTTATTATTCCCGGATTATTTTTATATACTTGTATTTTTATTTAAAAATTATAAAATTTGCGATGTGGATTTCCTAATTTGTAAATAAAAATATGAATATATAAGAAACTAATCCAGGAATATCAAATACCATAAAATTTTCTCTATACTTTAAAATTGTCGTTTTTCTTCTAGATATGACTTCTAGGATATACTAACCCGTTGGAGAACCAACCCCTTTATTATTCATCATTAAACTGAAAGAGATAAAAAAGAACAAAGTGCTGAATTTCCCAGGAGTTCTAATTGAGCTAGAAAAAGGAAGAAAAATAAAACAATTACTAGCGAAATTGTTGAATGTTTTTTGAATCTAAAAAATAATGAAGTATCTTTTAAATATATAGTCCTAATTTTAAAAATATCAAAAAAAACGCTTAAAAAATGTATAATAGATATTTTTGAGTGGAGTTCTAGGATTTTTCTCTAATCAGGTCTACAGGAGAAAAAAGAAGCGTTATCAAAGGTAGCAATTATGATAAGAATATTGTGGAATCTGAAATTGCACTAAATCCTTGTATTACACTCAACGCCATATCCGAAAGGTTGACTACATTTAATAGCGCTGGTAAGTACTCAAAGTCAGTAGCGTATAGAATTATAGAAAAATATGGGTTACACCGGAAAAAGCCCTACTTCCGTTTCTATAAATAGAAATAGCAATTCGAATAAAAACATAAGAGCTCAACATGCACTTCATTTATTCTGTTTCCGACAATAAGACATATTTCTTGATGAAAATGGCCTAAATTTACATTCATTATAAAGTAAAGAAAATTCATAAAAAACACAATTTTTTTCGTCAATGTTACTAACTCTAAAGGAAATAAAAATATCAGTATTATGCGTAAATAATCATCTTAGTGTTGTAGCATATAAAATCAAAGTTGTTAGTTGTAAATCATGCGTTCTTTTTTATTTTATTAGTACTCATTTACCTGAATTGGAAATAAACGAAAGAAAATATATAATTATGAAGAATGCATATATCCATAGAACGGTGGTTGTGAGATAATCATTACGTCAAAAATATTATATATTGGCCTTTTTCTACCGTCATTTTCTTCAGCTTGATCTCATGGAAGAGTTTTTTTCCTGATTTAAATCTAATATTAATCAAAGAGAAAGATTTAGGGATATAAATACACTAATTAATATAATTATTGATGTGCTAGAAAATTAAAAATTCGGCGCTTAGAGAAAATTTCGGATTTTTGATCATCCAAGGTAAGAGCGCAAGAAATAACGCGAAAAAATAATCAAAAAACAAAAAATTAATTTATAAAATATAGGTGTTGTAAATAATTTAATTAAAATAATTTAATTAAAATAATATCTGATGTTTCGCATTATTTACTGTAGGTGCAATATTATTCTTAAAAATATTTAATGATTCTTAAATTTTTAATTTTTAATGTCTTTTACATAATTAAATTTCGTATTACATCTTTTTCATTAATAATACATAAAAATAAGTCTGTTTACAATTTTTCTTATTATAGTGTCGTCGTTATAAACTCAAAACACTACTTTTAACCTTCAAATAGCCCATATTTATTTAAAATATAATTATCTTATTGTTATCTGCGCTTTTTTTAATATATAATATGTTTAAATTATAATTAATAAAGGCAGAAACCACCTATTATGTAAAATTTAGGAATTTTCAAAAAATCAACAAATTTATAAAAAAAAAACTTTTTTTTAAAAAAATTCTCAAAAATTACATAAGCGCCCCAAATTCAGTATGAATGACTACTATAGTCATATGATAGAGTGGATAGATAAAGCATTGGCACACCATGATTTCATTTGATTAAAGATTAGTTCTTTTATTTACTGATTTATTTGTAGGTATAAACCACATAATTTATTTTTAAAATTTTATTTATTTTGTTGTTTAAACAATTTAGCAAAAAGGGGCCAATATGTTTGCAAAAAGGGGCCAATAGTTTGTAAAAGGGGGTCAATAAGTTCGCTTAAATGGGCAAATAAGTTTGCAAAAAGGGTCTATAAGTTTGCAAAAAGCGGTCAATAAGTATGAAAAATGGTTATATATTAGAAAATTTAATTTTATGATTACTTTGTTCTAATGAATTTCCTTATAAGCACCCTTACATTTGTAAACAAATAAAAATGAGCTTATGAAAAAAGTATGCATATTCGATCTCACCATGACTTATACTACTTAGGAATATTTTCAGAGTTAAACTAAACCGAAAATATGCCCCATAACAGTAATTCATGAGAATCTCAAATATCCTTTCTATTTTTCTTAGCTTATTTTTATAGATGTTTACTGGTGTGCTGTTTTGGAAACCCGGTTCCTAAATTCATATGAAATTTAATTATTTTTTGATTAAAAAAACTTATTAATCAAAATCTACTTAATGATTTAATTAGTAATTTTTAATTGATGGTAATAAAGAAAAAATATAAAATAATAAATCATTAACAATTTAATTCATTAACATATTTAATTCATTAACAATTTAATTCATTAACATACTTAATTCATTAACAATTTAATTCATTAACAATTTAATTCATTAACATACTTAATTCATTAACAATTTAATTTATTAACATATTTAATTTATTAACATATTTAATTCATTAACATACTTAATTCATTAACAATTTAATTCATTAACAATTTAATTCATTAACATATTTAAATCATTAACAATTTAATTCATTAACAATTTAATTCATTAACAATTTAATTCATTAACAATTTAATTCATTAACAATTTAATTCATTAACATACTTAAATCATTAACATACTTAATTCATTAACATATTTAAATCATTAATCATTAACAATTTAAATCATTAACAATTTAAAATTGATCAATTACATTTATAAATTAAAATTAATTACCCCTCATGAAAATAGTTCTCTACAATGAAAACTCATTAACAAAATTATTAAACACAATTCACACCTCAACCAAATCAATAACAAAAAAGTATACTTCAGAAGAATTAAAAAATATTAAAAATCTCGATTTTTATTTTCTTCTTGGTATAGAAAATTATCGTGATAAAGAAATACCTCGGAATGTTTTAGATTTTTGCTATCGAAAAAGTATAATGAGGTATCATCCTGATAAAAAAATCAAAAGGTGTGATTATGATAATTCTTTTAACAATGAAAGATTTACTGATGAAAAATTTACTGATGAAAATTTTGGTAGAGAAATATTTTTGGCTATTAGGAAGGCTCATGATGTTTTGAAAGACGTTTTTTTGAAGAAGAAGTATGATCAATATTTTATGGAAGATTTAAAGTTTAATGACTTGAAAAGAGAGGTTGACGAGTTTAAGATTTATAGAGATGAAATTGTTAGGAAGATTATTGAAAATAGAGATGATGATAATGATGAAGAGAAGGATGAATATAATAATGATATATATATGGATGAATATAATAAGGATGGTGAGAAGAATGAAAATAATAAATATAAAAATAATAATGATGATAAATATAAAAATAATCAAATTGATGAAAAAATAATCAATTTGATTAAAAATTCTCCTGAATATAAAAAAATTTTATTTGAATTTTTTGAAATATTTGGTAAAAGATTTAAATCGCTTTATAAATTTTCAGTTAAATCACCAATATTTCTTGAAAGTGATAAAATAAATGATTTTTATACTTTTTGGCGGAAATTTGAAAGTAAGAGAAATTTTGATTTTTACGACCTGATCGACGGAAATGAAGTTAATTTGAATGTCCAGAAAAAAATAAAAAATGACTATTTAAATGAAGTACGTGATTTGGTTGAAATTTGTAGAAAATGTGATCCAAGGATTGATGAAAACTTGTTTAAGAGAAATCATAAGGATTCAAATGGCTGGACTGATGATGATATACAAAAATTGAAGAAGTATGGAAAAATGTATTCGAAGAACAAAAAGATTAATGTTTTTATGGTTTCTAAAAAGCTTAATAAAGATTTAAAGGATGTTATGGAAAAGATTAAGGAGCTTAAGTTGTGAAGGTTAATAAATTATTTAGATATTTTTAGGAGTTATCATATTTGATATTTTTAGGAGTTATCGGATTTGATATTTTTAGGAGTTATCGGATTTGATATTTTTAGGAGTTATCGGAAATGATATTTTTAGGGATTATCGGATTTGATATTTTTAGGAGTTATCGGATTTGATATTTCTATTATGATTTTTTTTAATCTTCTTTTTATTAGACTGTTTATTTTATTCTTAAACGGTCAGTATCCTTTTTATTATTTTAAACTTTATTTATTTTAAAACAACTTTTATAAACTTGATATTTAAAAAGTTCAATTTATTAAAGTTCGATTTATTTTCAATTTATTTTCAATTTGTTGAAGTTCAGATGATTATTTTCAATTATTAAAGTTGAATTTTATTCATTATCAATTTAACAAAGTTTAATTTATTTTCGATTATTAAAGTTAAATTGATTAAAGGCCAGAGATATCTCAATAATTAAAAACCTTAATCTAACATTTACGTGTCGTGGTTCGAATCATTTATAGTCACTTTAATAAATCATTGTGAATAACATTAGCGATCAATAACTATAAGAGCATAGATTAATATATAAATATATAATA
>SDVU01000440.1:0-13389 GCA_016256075.1 Dictyocoela muelleri | reverse complement strand
AAAGGTCATAAGACTATGGTTGGAGACAACTCTCCGGGTTGGCAGCTATGGATGTTGTCAGCATGTAATAAATAAATAAATTAAATTTTTCAAAATATTTTTGCCATTGATTCAGTTATATCATATTTTATCATTATTTTTTTTTATTTTCTAGGTTCATAATTTTGCATTTAGCTATACTATGGTTCATAATTAAAGTTATTTTTTTATTCTAGTTTCAATTTTCTTTTTATCTTTCTCAATCATTTTTAAGAAGGGGTACTTATTTTTTATATTTTTTTAGGAATAAAACATTTTGATATAAATAACTATGATATTTTTAAAGAAGGTTGAAAAAACCGAGGGAGTTTTTAAAATCGAATCTTGATAAAAAAAGATGCTATGACATCTTTAGATCTTAGTATTTTTTCAAAAAAATTTAAAAATTTATTAATATGAACGATCTATTTATTTTAATGTTATAAGTTTTCAAATATTATATAAAGGGCGTTTATTTTTAGTGACGCGGGGTTTAATAAATCAGCATCAACTGTATATATGGGATTGACATATTACTCGAACAAAAAGAACCAAAATTTTAAATACAAAGGTTAACGACAATATACCGAGTTGGCAAATATGGATATTTTCAATAGGTGATATATTTATTCAAAAGAGAATAAATATATATAAAAAAACTTAATTTAAAAAACCTTGTAATTCAAAAAAAATATTTCAAAAAAAACTCAAATCAAAGAAATGTAAAAAAACTCAAATCAAAGAAATGTAAAAAAACTTAAATTCTTTTTTTTTGATCTTTTTTTTCAACACCCATGTTAAAATTAACAAAAGAAATAATTTTAAGGAAACCGCTAATCGACATATTGCTAATAAAAGAAGATCTATTTATTATAACGAAATCAAATAAATTGGAAAAATATTCATTAAAAAATGAGCAGATGTCAACAATTTCAAAACTTAAAAGTGATCCTACTGCAATTACACCTGATTATTTATTTACCAGAGATAATTCGATTTATCAAATACCTACAAATAATTTAACAAGTAGTTTAAAAGAAATTGAAAATAATGATTATAAAGATAGTAATAATAAGGATATTAATGATTATAATAAGGATATTAATGATAGTAATAAGGATATTAATGATTATAATAAAGATATTAATGATTATAATAAGGATATTAATGATTATAATAAAGATATTAATGATTATAATGAAGTTCAAATAGATGACATACCACCTCTTACTTTCATTAAAAAACTTGATTCGAAAGTAATATATTCATCATTTTCATCAAAATATTTATTTTTAGCACTTGAAAATAAAAAAATCGCAATATTTGATAAAAAGCTAGTTCAGATAAATACATTTTATGGTTTCTCATCAAAAATAATTTTTATTGAGACAAAAGGAACATCTTTGATTGCCCTCAGTTCACTTGAAACCGATATAAAGGTTTTTGATATCAATAAAAAGGGATTTAATAGATATACGACGGGCAAAAAAGAATCAAGTAAAAATAATAAATATGAAAACAGTGACTATCCTTATACGGCTACTTTTTTAACAAATGAATTGTTTGCAATTGGATCTGAACAAGGAATTTCAATTTTTGATAGAAATAAAACTGAACCTGTTTTTATTTTTAAAACTGATAGTCCCGTTATAAGTATCCTGAAAATCAGAAAAGATAATGATAATGAAAATGATAAAAAATGTAATGATTATTATAATAATAATAATGATTATAATAATGATGATTATAATAATAATGATGATTATAATAATAATAATGATGATTATAATAATAATAATGATGATGATTATAATAATAATAATGATGATGATTATAATAATAATAATAATGATGATTATAATAAAGATTACTTTTTATTAGCGTACGGAACTAAAAATGGTAATCTTAATGTTTTAGAATTTAACTCCAAAGATTTTGCTGTAAAACAAAAAATAAAATTTAATGGGTATGTATTAATTCTGAAAAAATATAAAAATTTGTTAATTGTTGGTCTTTCAAATGAATTGAGACATGGTAGATGGTCAGTAATGAAAAATTCTGCTGTTAAGATTTGTATTTATGAGATTGATGGATTATAGTCCTTTTAATTGCAATAAATATATTTAATTTTAAATATTTATCTTTTTTATATTTATGATATGAATTTTATAGGTTATATTAATTATTGTTTTTTATTAATATATTAATTATTGAATTTTATTAATATATTAATTATTGTTTTTTATTAATATATTAATTATTGTTTTTTAGGAATTTGTAAATTATTGTTTTTTATAAATTTGTAAATTTTTCGATTTTTTTTTAATTTATTGCAAGTGTAATGGTCAGAAATTTCAAATTTCCACGAGTTTTGATCATCTCTGAAAATATTATGTCACGCGCGCAGCGCGTAACATATGTCAAACGCGAGACATATGCCAAACGCGAGACATTTTATATTTTTATATATTTATATTATATATTGAGACATTTTATATTTTTTATATATTTATATTATATATTTATATTTTTTACTATATTTCATGTTTTTTTTTAATTTTGCAATAATTTTCTATTTTTTTTTGACACAACGATACTCGAACCCAAATAGTCCAAAGCTGATACAAATGTTGTTAACCTCTCAACTAAATTCCTAAATAATAATTTTTATATATATATGTATAAAAATGAATTTGTATTAAATTTTATTAATAAAACTTTATTAAATTTCAATATATAAATCAATATTCAAATTAATATTGTCATTTAAAATGTTTTTTTTAATTGATTTCTTTTTAGTTTCAATTAAAATTTATCCATTTATAAACACATGATTATTTCGAGAAGCCTTCGTTAAAAGAACCTTGTACACGACTGTTAACCTATTTTAAATTGATAAAAATTTATTTACCTATCCATTAATAAAAAAAATTACTATTAATCTACAGTTTTCTAAAATTTTATTTCAAATTAATTTATATAATTAATTAAATATGATTTGTTTTGAAGTTTTTGGTTATTTAGCCGAGTGTTTAGTAACATTTGTATCACCTTGGAATATCTGGATTCGTGTCTCGTTGATGCTAAAAAAATTAGAAAATTATTGAAAATTATAAAAAAAAATATAATAAAAAAATAAAAATATATAATATAAATCTATAAATATGAAAAAATAAAAATGTCTCGCATTGGCATATGTCACGCGCTGCGCGCGTGACATATTATATCTAGATTCCACATGTTTTTATTATATGTTGTGAATGACGGCAATCCGTTTTCTGCCACAAAATATAATAAAATTAAAACAAAGGGGGTTGAATTATTAAAAAATGGGTTCTAGAGTCTATTCCTGGGTAATGCAGATTTTTTATGTTTAATACACCGTAATAGCCCCTAAACCGGCAAAATGATTTGAATTATTTTCAATCACTATATGAAAAATAAAAACATAAGAGAACACGGTGATGAACCAAAAACTCACGATCTAATATATTTGGTAGCAATGACTGGTTTATAGGCTACCTAAAGCGGATATGTATGGTAAATTAAGATAAAATTTGTCTTATATGCTTATCCTCTATGGTTTTATGGCCGAACAATACAAAAATTAACAAAAACCAGTTTGGGGTCAATTCCAGACAGTAAATAAAAAAAATACGTATTACCCCGGAATAGACCCTAGACCCCAAAATTGTATACTCTTAAAATAAATCAGCAAATATTGGATCAAGTGTAATTACCGGGAGAAATAATAAACTTGATCCAAATACTTGATTTATTAAACATTTATTTTTAATCTTCGTGTTTTTTTTTATTTTAATACCATAATGTTTTCAAAAATATATTTTGAGATAAACTTTGTGTGGTTGCTGGAGAAAATAATAAATTTGTGTGCTTGCGGGGGAATAATCAACTTGTGTAGTTGTTAGGGGAAAATAATCAACTTGATCCCAAATATTTAATGAAAATAAAAATGAATGTTTTTACAGCCTTAAGAAAAAAATACCTTTTTTATGATGAATTTTTAAAATTTAACAATAAAACCAACTGATAAAATTTTTCATATAATTATAAATCTGCTTTTTTAATCAATAAACATATTGATATTGAAATTGCGTGCAACAAGTGTAATAAATAATGAAACTTAAAAAACATCAAATATACTAAAAAAGTAATTTTCGGTGTTTAAAAAACATGTCGTGTAAAAAACTTATTTTTAAGGTAAATGTTTAAATAACTTAAAATTCTTAGTAAGAATTATTTATGACAATTTATGAAATTATATGCAAAAATATGAAAAAAAAAGTTCTACAACGACTTGGCCCCTTGGAACATAGAAGATAATACTAATCAAATATGTAATTAATCAAGAATTATAAAAAATATGTAAAATCATGAGGTAATCTTAAATTTGCGATTATTTTATTATTATTATAAATTTGGGCATTTTGAAAATGAGGTATAATAAAAAATTATAGCATAATCTAGTTTATCATATAATTTTACACATTTTTCTAATGGTTTATTGATTTTATATTCGGTTATTGTTATTTTTTTATTTAAAAGGTTAACCAACTGGGGTATCACAGTTACCATTGCTTTAAAAAAATTAATTTGTTTTGTAAAATTTTAGGATCTATTCCGTTTTTTTCCTCATTCATGTTTTATGTCATTTTTTTCCCATTTTTTGTAAATAGTGCGAAATTAAATTTAAATAAAATAAATGTAAAAATACACTAATAACTCTTATGATTTAAAGCCACAAATAAAATTTTCTAATAACTAATCAAATTTAATAAATTGAGGAAATTAGATTTTCCGTAAAAAATCTTTCCATATCCATTCTTTCAATTCATCATTAATAATGCTACAACCGACACTTTTTATTTTTCACAGCCCGTCCTTAAGTTTTCACCGAAAAAGATTCAATATTTTGGGTAAGTATACCAGTGACGAGATTCACAAAATTAGGAACCTTTCTCTTTCAGTATATCTGATAAACTGCCGAAGAAAGAAGCAGAACAAAAACTAGAAAAAAAAACAAAATTCATCACATACTTCTATGCGGTTTCGTTTTTTTTGTATAGTCGAATAATATAAAATATATCAGCTGATCTACTTCAGAATGCGGGCCAATATCTTATATATTGTATGACTATACAAAAAATAAAAACACCCGGGGTATGGAATAAAAAGGCTATTTTTAATTCTATAGTTTTTCTTCTACTTCCTTTTTGGTAGTTTTTTCGGCATTATCGAAATAGCAAAGTTCCTAAATTTTTATTATAAAAAATCATTTTTATTAAAATAATTTTTAAGTAAATTTTAAAAGGGGTGACACAATTTGCAAGGGACACAATTTGTAGTAACATAAACTATCACTAAAAATAAAAAAATAATAACTATTAAAAATATACTTAAAAATATACTTAAAAATATACTTAAAAAATTAATAATATTTCATATCGCTTTACCCATTAATAAAATACCTCATAATATATATGTTCATAACTCTTTTACTAATATATATTCACAACTTTCATCACTTGAAACAAATTTATCGTTTCATTTATAAATTATTTATTTCGTTTTAATCTACCCTCATGTATGATAAAAAAATAAATGAAAAGAAAACATTTTCAAAAAAAGACGATCCTGAAAACGAAATTCAGTCTCAACAAACTGATAAAATAATGGATTTCTTCTCTTATCTCCGATCAATGCCTCAAAACAAATCTTGTTACGATTGTGGTACTCCTAATCCTTTATGGGCATACGTAAAGTATTCTAAATTTGTATGTACTGCATGTGCTTCTAAGTATCGGAAGAAAGGTATAAAAGTTAAAAATACTATTTTAGATGTTTTTAATGGAGATGAAGCACGTAGAATGAGCATAAATGTTTCAAAACTTGATGATATCGATAAAAAGTTTTATGAAAGTTGTAAGAAATATCCCGGATTGTCTTTTATTGATGTTTTTAAAGATGTTAATCAGAATAATCACGAGGTGTATGTTACAAATCGTGTATCTGTTAAGAAAAATAATTTAGAAAAAGGTAAAAAACGAATTTCTAATTCACTTGGAATTGTTGAAGACGAGACATCATCCGAAGAGAGTAACGATGAAAAAAATTTAACTAAAAATAATTTTAATAATAAATTAAATGATAATTTATCTAAAGATGAACCTGAAGTTTCGAAGAGAACAGAACATATCACAATCTCAAAGCCATTTCAAGTAAAAAAGAGTGTTCAATTGAAAAGAGGTAGTAAAAAATATACTCTTGAATCACAAAATGACGTTGTTGCCGGGCTAATTGATGTTGACGAAAAAAATGATAATGAAGGTTACTCCTATAAAAATATAAATAGTGCAAGTTGTGTTAAAAATTCTTCGAAAAGTGAAATTATTGAGGATGTAATTGATTCTATTAAAAATGTTAGTAAGAGTATCGTGGGTAATGTTATTAATAAATTTAAAAAGAAGAATTAAAATTGAGTTTTATTAAAAATATTTAAAAAAAATATTTAAAAAAAATATTTAAAAAAAATAGTTTTCGTGTGTTATTTAAATTTTAAAATATCAATTAATTACATGCTGACAATATCCATAATTGCCAACCCAGAGAGTTGTCTCCGACCATACTCTTTAGACCTTTGTTTTCGAGATAATATGACATTATTCAGCAGTACATAAATTTAACTATCGTGATTTTCGCTTTATCAATGATTCAGCAGGATACAGGCAATTAATAGTCTTTTCATAAATTTATATTTTTCAATACTTTTGCTGAGAAGCATCGCTACACTCATTTTCACACTTAGGAAAGTTCCATCTACCTCAATATAAAAGACTAGACCAAGTCTTAATAAACTATATCACACATGAACAACTGTATATTACATATATAGTTCTATAATTATTGGCCTCTTTATGCTAATCTAATTTATTTTAGTTGGCTTAAATTAGCCAGATAGCTCAGTGGTTAACACTCTTGAATGGAAAATTTAAGTGCTGTGGTTCGAATCCCCCGACGTCATTATTTAATAAATAATGAGAGGATGACATTAAGCGGTCATAACTATATAATTATGTATATTATACAGTTGTTCCAGTGTAGTATAGCTGATTAAGACTTGGTCTAATATGACAATGAGGCAGAAGAGACTCTATAGGTGTGGGGATGAGTGCGGCGACGCATCTCGGCAAAAAGTAGTGAAAAATAAAAATTCACGAAAAGCAACTAATTACCTGTATCCTGCTGAGTCATTGATAAAGCGAAGATTGCGTATACAGCTGAGCTTCTTGGTAGCTTAGGAAGTGACGTATTATTGGAACGGCAGTCCATTTTTTCGCCTTTGGCGAAAAAACGGATTTTTTTATTTTTTCGCCTTTGGCAAAAAAACGGATGTTTTTGTTTTTTCGCCTTTGGCGAAACATCCGTTTTTTCGTCAACAAAAAAATTAAATTTTTTTATTTTTTTGCCCCTATGAATCACGAAATAACAATTTTTAAAAAATTACAAAAAATGTTCTAAATTTATAAACCCAATTACCTAAATTCATTTATTCGAATTTCCAGCTAAACAGATGATTTATACTCAACAGATAATCAATATCATTATATTGATTGAAATTTTCAACGATTACTTTTAACGCCTTATTTCTCAATATACCGTTACTACTTTTACCCTTCCCATTTTTTTATTGAATAAAACGAAATTCCTTTTTTTGCTCTTTTTGTATCATGATAACGAAATTTACAAGATTTGGGGATTTTACTATGGCTTTCCTATTCATTATTCTATGCCAGGCTTCGAGACTATTTGTAGTAACTGAAGCAAAATTCATGACGCGGTCATAGACAGACCACAAAATGTGAGGATAAGTAGGATTAATAAAATTTTTAAAATCATCATAATAACCGGCATAGGTTTTTGAATAGTATTTTATAAAGTTTTTAATATTTTCAGAATTAGCTATAGTATTATAATTCTTTTTTATCAATTCAAAAAAATTAAAAATTTGATTATCGGGGACATAAGCTAATGAAATTAAATTTCTTATAAATATGTTAAAATCATTTTCTAATTTATATTTGTAACAAAATTAAATTTCTGAATATTTCTCCATAGAGCTTGTGCATAATAAAAATGAAAAGTTCTTATATTTGAAGTTGAGAAAATTAATCTTAAAGTACTGAGAACCGCTTTTTCAAAATCACAAATGATAAATTTAGTCATAATTAAAATTTTTGCATACAATATTTTAAATAGTTTCTGATATGATTTTTCATTTTTTTTATTCATTAAACAGTAAACTAATGGAAGTCTAGTATCA
Organism: Dictyocoela muelleri; assembly: GCA_016256075.1. Classification (NCBI taxonomy): domain Eukaryota; kingdom Fungi; phylum Microsporidia; genus Dictyocoela; species Dictyocoela muelleri. The sequence continues at coordinate 5,030 of SDVU01000440.1, read as the reverse complement.
AATATTAGACCATGAATTGTGTATAACTGACTAAAATTTTTGGAAGCAATACGAAAAGTACCTTCAATCAACCAAGTATTAGAACTTTTAAGTTTTTCTAGATCCGAAACAGTTGACCAAATTAAAATACGATCTTCACAATCAGGATCGTCAAAATGAAGTAAAAAATTTTCACCATTTAAATTAGTTTTCATGAAATCAAATATATCAATGTATTTTTTATTAAATATTTTATTAAATTTTTTTCTTGTTAATAAATCTCTCAGGCTATCATATTTTGGTAAAGGTAAGGATGCCAATTCATCATTATTAATTTCGCTAATATTTTTAATGAATGAATCGTTAAAAAGCAATTCATTATTCAAGAAATTATTAGAAATATTATCTTTTAGTTTTTTGATATTATTTCAGACTTTACATTTCCATGATCGCGATTATTTTCTTTAATAATTATGCTGTTTTCAAAATTGGTATATACGGGGCCTCGAAATACCCGATTTTGACATCTCCATCTGTTATTATTTTTAATAATCCTGTCAAAATTATATAAATAATCTTTAATATTAACATTTTGCCACCTCTTTTAGAATTTGAAATTGTTATTTCGTGATTCATGGGGGCAACAAAATAAAAAAAATTATTTTTTTTGTTTACGAAAAAACAGATGTTTCGCCAAGAGCGAAAAAAACTAAAAAATCCGTTTTTTCGCTAAAGGCAAAAAAAACGAACTGCCTTGAATTATGAAAAAAAAATATAAAAAATATATAATTATATCTATTCTAAGTGTAAAAGGTCATTTTAATTAAAATATTTATATTGTAAATTTTATTGTTGATAATTAAAATTGGTATTATAGGTAAATTCTGAAAAATATTCTCAAACACAATTTACAAAATTTTTTGAAATAAAAAATCTATATATTTTAAAAAATATTTTATAGATCCTAGGGGCAAGCTATTACGTAACCACAACCAATTAATTTTTAGGTTATTAATAAACCTAATAGCGTAATTAACTAAATAATACTAATCTCAGTTCTTGATATGACTATTTGTTAATAATATTATACACTTCGTAATATATATATGGTTTGTAGCGTTTGTCGCATAGATGTAACGCTTCTCGCATGTATGTAACGCGTCTCGCATAGTAAATTGAAAAAAATAATAGAATAAAGTTAAATTGAAAGTAAAATAGGTTGGCGCGTTTTGCATGTCGCGCGTTTCGTGCGACACAATAATTAAATAAAATATTATATTTGAAAATATAAAATTTGTTATAAAAACATTTTTTAATTACTTCATTTAAAAATTTAAATAAAATACTTTTAAAATATTTTCTACTAATTCTTCATCACTAAAATAATATAAATTACGAACTAAAAAATAAAATCTCGTCTTTTTCATAATTCTTTCTTGACCACGTTAAATTACCCTGTTTGGTTTGGAATATTTCAACTTCATTTTATTTCTCAAATTCTATATTCTTTGTATAAATAAGGTAATGTTAGGGTTAATGACACCTATATTTTTATTCAAAATTCGATGACATGTTTCAGCAATATTTGTCGTGCGAGGTTTAAAATTCAATATTCTTTTGTATATGGACCAGTATTTGATATCAAAAATAAGTCTTTTGTATATACTAATATCTAATCTGCCAAAATATGTATAAGCTAAAAAAGACAGTCTGAATAAACGCTGATGCGTTTTTACGGACTGATTTTCCGTCGTAAAATCGATAAAAAACCGGAAAATTTCATTGAAAATCAAAGCAAGTTATTAAAAAATTAATTTTATGATAGAAAATAAATGATAAAAAACTTAATAGGTTAAATTATTTTATAATAAAAAAATTAATTTAATTACAATTAATTACACTTTATAGGGAATAGAGGTCTTAATTTGGTTTATAATTTTTAAAAATCTTTAAATTCTAGATATACCGATATTTATTACACTTTTGTAAAACAGATTTTTTAACCTGATTTTATACAAATACAAGTGTTGTAAAGCAATTAACTCTTCAATATACCACAATCTACAGGAAAACTTATTAAAGATATACAACCCGCGTAATATTTACTCTTTTCTCTGCTTAAATTTATTATGAATGTATTTTTAGTCAACTAATAATAATTTTTCGGTTATATTACATATTAGATACATCATTAAAAATATATAATCTCATTTCGGCAGAGTTGAGGCTATTCTTCGAATTTAAAAACAGATATTTATAAAAATTTACAACTATGCTTTCACATTTTTTTAAAAAAATTATACTTTAAAAATTACAAAAACTTGGATTTTTTTTCAATTTAGAAGATAAGCTTTTTATAGAAATATTGCATGATTTAGCTCGTACTTTTTACGAAGTTTTTATTTTTAATGATAAAATGGTCTCATTTCTACTGAATAGTGATTATATTTTTAGGGGGGGTGTTGCTAAACTGTTGTAAAAGGAATTTAAATCATAGAATCTTTATGTAATTTATATTTTTTATGCGGGCATCAGAATTTTTAAATAAAACATTTTGTGGCGAGATTTTGGTAAGTAGACATATAATGGAAACTGTTCGGAATTTATTATTGTTAAGTTTTTACCGTGAATATTTCATTTTTTTAATTCAAAAAAATTCCAGGCATTTTTACGGATTTTCGACAGAAAAGAAGTCAGTAAAAACGCATCCGGCGTTTATTCGGACTGCGTTTATATAAAATCAAATATTTTTTCTTTAGTAAAAACGCAGATACCATTATTTTTGTTATTATATATTGAAAAACTCTTATCATTTTTATATTTATTTGCTAATTTTTCAAATTGTATTCTCCTCTAAATCGATTGAGTTAAATGAAAATAACATAGTTGCAATTTAGAAAATTCCTAACTTTTAGAAAATCGCGTTATTCAATGATTTTTAAAATCTGAAATAATCAATTCAGGTTTGATATCAGTAAATTCTTTTATTTTTTCAAAAATTCTTATATACTCACTTTCTTCTTTGCTCTTAATTAAAACATATATAATTGGATATGCACGCCCCAAAAACATACAGTGTATATAAGGCATTGCTTGCAAAAAAATGGTGCAATTTTAAAGGTACATCCGATTATAAAATTATTGGCGTTTTCATTTTTTTTTAAATCCCGAAAAAAAAATTAAAAAACGTTTATCGCCAATGAATCACGTGTTCAAGCTTAAAATGGATTTATTTTCTTATATTTTTTTAAAATATAAGGTATATCATCAAATTCTCTGGGTACGAAATTCGCCAATTTTTTTGAAGTTTTTTTACATAATCCCGAATATAACTCATTGAAGCGTTTTCTCGCTTTTATATTTATCTTTTTAGATTATTTTTAAAACTAACTATCAGATGGTTCTTTTGTTTCTTTTGACATTTTTATAACCTCTAATCTCCTATTTTTTGCCTTTATTTCATCGACCATAGGTTGATTCGAATGCTCGAGGAAATTTTATATTTTATTCTCTTTAAAATATACTGTGCCTTTGCAAATAGGTTTTCTACACATATATCTAAGAATTTCATTTTTGCAGTCAGAATAAAAATAATTCATATCTTGGTATATTAAAATTTGTCACGCCGCTTAGACCGTAAAAAAATAAAATTTTTGCATAAGGGATTTTTGATGATTTTATTTATAAAAAATCGTGGAAATTGAGATTCCTGATTGGAAAAAACACCGCAATTTCGATTATGGGCGAAATTGCAGGCAGTCATAAATACTAAACTATCTGTAATTTTTTAATATTTATACGTATTTTGTATACTTATTGAAACTAAAATTTTTAAATTAATTGTTTGATCTCTGATTTGAGTGTTATAAAATACAGCTTCTGTAAAAAAAATTTTGGTTCTATAACGGTTAAATCACTTCTTATATTTTTGAGGAAATAACATCTGTAAATGGTAATTACATGATTTTTAAATGAAAAGGCAATATATTGTGAGTTATTACCGCCGTGAATAATAATAACAATCGATTTATCGATTATTTAGATAATAATGACCTTATTTCTTCTTAACGAGGTCTCTTTTACTTAATAAACGGGGTAGTGAATACTAGTTGGTGATCTATAAATTCTTTAAAACGGGTTTATGTTTTTAAAAACTAATAGCATTGTCAATTTAATCTAAAAATTATTTAATAAAAATTTAAAATATTTTTATATCCAAGGTCACTACCTACGATGTAGTCCACTTTCCAAATAAGTCCCAAAAAAAGCAATCGAATGAAAATGACATGGTTGTTGTTATTGAACCATTATAAAATTAAAAGTTCGATTATTTCGCGTAATGTAAAGCAAACATTTGGGCAAATTTTAAAGCCAAATTACACATTATTTATTAAATCTATAAAATCAAAAAAGGGATCATATTCTTAAGCAATATTCTCAGAGGGTTATTGATAATATAAATTTCCATTTTTTTACTCATTTTCTTTATTTTAAATGTTATCTCACATTTCGCCCAATTTTCACTTCAACTAATTTTCACTTTACCCTATTCTCACTTCGCCCAATTCTCACTTCACCAACTTCTCACTTCGCTTTATTCTCACTTTGCCCTATGCGAATTTTGCCTAAAAAATATTACACTGACAAATAAAGGGGAACAATGTTAATCATTAATTATAATCATAATGTATTTAAAAAGAAATAGACGTAAAGTTTTTTCTTAAACATAAAACATAATTTAATTAGTTAAAAGTTATACAGTCATACCTCCAAATAACGGAACGTAAAATCTCATGAAAAAAAAATTTCCGGTATTAAAGAAATATCGGAAAAAAATAAAAAAAATTAATCAATTTTCTTTGTTATATAATCAAGCATTGTCTCCATTCTCTTAGTTTTTTTTTCTTTCAAGAGCATTCCTTAATTGATATAAAAGTTCTAAACCTTCAGGATTATTTACCATAAATAATTTTAAAGTTTGTTTATACTCTCCATCGCTTCCAAATGAGTCATGATGTTATCCAATGTAGAAGACTTTTTCCCGTGATTTA